>JAHZMX010000653.1:0-27265 GCA_027743895.1 Seira musarum | reverse complement strand
ACCTGGGCTATCCGACATACATCGTACAATTTTCTAATCTGATCGGAATCTTGAGCAAAGTTGATTTCAAAAACAGGCTAAAAAATTTGAATTTTCCACATTTCTCAGGCTAGAAGTAACGCATAAAAAAAAGTTAGCATCAATCGATGCGTATTTTTATCCTCTATCAGCCAGTGTATCAAAAAGGTCAAAAAAATTTAGCCAGAATTTTTAAAAAAATATTTTCGAAAATTGAGGTCTAAATTTTCAAAAATTTTTAGCGCCCTCTAGAGTAGCCGGATTGTACCAATGTTATATATCATTCGACTCGTCTTGACAAGCTCTACAACATATTAAAGTTTCAGGGGATTGAAAAAAATCAAGTCCATATTGGCTACCGTGCAATCCAATCATTCGTAAACATATTTACAGCTTGTGGTAGCTCATTCTGATTTTCTGAAAAGATTTAGCATGCCCGTTCGTTACTTCAAAAAAATATCCCAGGAAGGAGGAAAAAACTAATTGATGATGACACCTTTTTAGGACTTTGATATCTCATTCAAACAAATGATTACAAGTTATTTTCATGTTTTATTATGACATGGCATGACATTTATTCGAAATCAAAAAACATTTTCGTTCTAGATTACTTATATGAAGCTTAAGTTGTTAAACAAAAGTTTTTTAAATTTCCACTTATTTGAAATTGGTCTCCCCAGCTACGTATATATATCCCTCAATTGTTTAACCAGCTTCCTATCGAAATATATATACTGAGTGGGTTTTTGATTAAAACAATAAAAATCATTAAGGAAGCAATAAGGAACGTGTTCGTTGTACTGAGAATCTTCTTCAATGTTAGTACAACTTCATTCACCTGAAATTCGGTTCATGCGTTGATAATATGTAATGAAATTTTCCAGAAAACAAACAATAAACATTCAAGTTGAAAAAAGTCGTAAAAACAGTAGTACTGAAGAATCCGAAAGGTTTGTACAATTTTAAGTATATAAAGCAGTTGTGTTTAAATACGTTATTTGCTTTTATTTCACATTCCATCATATCATATCATGTCTTATGGATAATAACATAATGAGTGACTATTTTGCGATAGGATCATATTTAAATATTCTTTAAAACCCTTGTGGTAACTCATTTGCGAGGTCTTGACGGACCGCGGTTTATGGGATGTTTTCATATTTATGAAAATCAACAGTGAGGTTGTGATAAGATCGTCATTTCATTAGATATTCCTGCAAAATTCAAGTCGACGATTCCTGTAAATAATGCTCCAATTTTAATGGAGTATACCATTAAACGCTAAAACAATGCTGATTTATAATGCAATAAGGCTTTATGCTGATTAAAAATGGAAAGTTTGACTTATCTAAATTCTACCAATCAAAATAAGTTTTTTTAAAAAATCACAGTACCTATACATATATGAGAAAAGCATAATTATTCCTAACTTCCTACTAAAAATTTTAAAAAAAATTGTCATTGGAAAAACTCAGTTTGTAATCCGGAATCAAATGTCATTCTATAGCCAACTCCATTTTACCCAGGAGAGTCGTTTTCTCATTTTAACTTAAGACAATAAAACATCCAATCCAATCAACCAGCTTGTCCATTGTAAAAAGCTTGCACCAAAACCTTTCATTTTTGCATCAGTCAAGCCACCAAACTTACCAAAATTTAATTTAAAAAAATTACATAAATCCAATTTGCACTTAATATTTGTATACGACAATTGCATTCGTGAATTTATAATTTACTTTGTTGTAAAAAAGCTATAGCATCACATTATACCTATCTATAAAGACGGAATGGTCACCGTCAACACCGTTCCTAGACACCCTGCAAAGACGCAGATAATATATGCGTTTCAAAATTACCTATGACAAATTGAGCCAAGAACATGACATGATGTAACATAAATTAATGGTGAGTATTTTTACAGTAATGCTGGCGGCTACCTCTGTAAAATGCGTCTCGCTGCACGGTATCATTTAATTAGAATCAAAGTGCGGTTTTACGGAAGAGAAAAACGCATGTAAATATTCCCAGTTCACGCACTATCATATAGTACCAGCCTTAAGTATTTGTAAGTACCTACTCTTTACGTGATGTGATGATCTATCAGAACTCAAGTCGCCCACAACACATTTGATTTATGTTTTTGGAAACATTGTCATTACCAACCAGTGAAGTGCTGAGGCAGTACAGTAATGACATTGGTACCATTTTATTCGTCATTATTGTTCATTTCGTTCCCACAATTCATCTTTTAGTTGTACTGTTAGGAATAAGGAACGCTTTTTTAGTTACAGCAGCCTTACTCTACATTCTAGTTTTTTTCATAAACGTGAGATTTTTTATTTTAATAAGACTACCAAACTGTTCCTTAATATCCCCCTTTGACATTGAGCCCAATAAGGGAAAAATGAGAAACGTTTAAAGTTGTTGTCGGTTGGTATGATAACAGTTGAATGCACTAATACATGTGGCCCCTTAAATGTAATTTATTGAGAAGAAAGAGTTAGAAAATTGGTTCACTTCCAAATATATACTAAATATGTGAAGTAGGTAAACTATTTTGCTTCTGAGATGATGATGTGTGGTTGATGACGCTTCGTCCGACATATTCTAAACAACATAAAAAATGCAATTGTGATGCATGATGCGATGTGATATTTTGAGAAAAACTTGCGCCTGTATACATATATCGCAATCATACGCACCATAAAATATGCGTAAAAGAGTTGCACTTCTACTGACTCAAGCTTAACGAAACCAATGTAATAGGTCACAGTAAGATAGTGTAATGAAGGAATGAGCGAATAATGTGACAAATGATAGCGATGGCGATAACGCAACGTTGTGCTTGCTTCAAAGTTGTTGATGATGATGACGATGATAATATTTATAAAACTGACCAAACTACCAAGTTTGTTATTTCTCTTTATCCCTACATATTCTTTTGAATCTTTGGACAAAAGGTAAAAAATGGAGCGGAGCGAGGCGACTTGACTTCTAACTATCTATCCCATTTTTACAATAATGCCTCCTCAGTTAGTATCATAATCATGATTGTCATGCAATATTCGCTGATCATGTAAATTGTAAATGAAGTTCTTAAGAGATAGCTAACCAAACTTATGTATGTACGTCTTACTTCTCCTGTATTGTCAAAAAAGTTTTTGTAGCGAGAAAATGTTGTGTAATACCTTATTTTTATGTTATAGGGGATGGATGGAAAGGTAGGCGATAGTGAATGCAAAAACAAAAAAAAATGGATTTTTTTATTATTAACGGTTTATGTAGCTCTTTAACTTCAACTTCAAGTTCTATGTAAATTGTTCTGTTTAGAAAAAAAAATGTTGCATCCCCAATTCAATCCAATACATAAGTACATGCGTCATGTCAGACCAGGCCAAGTCATGGCATGGCATGCCGCATCTTTTGTCCAAACCAAATAATATGCTTGACTTCACTGCATTTCGTTTAGTTAAGGACTGAAAAGATCCAATCCAACATGTCCTCTTCAAGAAATTTGGATGGATTATGTAATGAATGATCATTGCTTGATTTGAAGTTGAAGGTGCAGTTTGTTGTAAATGGGGATACTCATTTGGACTCTTCACAAAGTTCATGAAAAAGGTTATTAGGTAAGATTCAACTTCAATGTGTTTGTGTTGTTTACATTCGAAATTAAAAAATAAAGATCTAGACAACTCCATAGCCGCATTTATTAGTATTGTTACAACTTCGTTTTCATTAGAAGGAGCATAAAGTGATTGTAGTTCTTGTGGTCAACGTTGTTTGCAACCCCAAAAAACATGAATCGGTAGGGGCGGTGTTAGAATTAGAATCATGCCATGTTATTATGATAAGGTGACATAATAAACGACGAAATTCGTCCAAGATGGCTTCAATTTTTTTTCTATTTGTATATGATTCACACAAGTGAATAAGCGGAGGAGGATTCTGTTATGTCACGTAAGGTAATTGTGTTATAGTGTAAGTGTAACTGTAACGGAGTACAGTGTCAGTGTGATAGTGAAACAAATACAATTCAGAAAGGTCACAAAAATAACAAAAGAATTATTATTGATGTGTACGTATGGAAAAAAAGTTGAAAGGTTAATACAAGTAATTGTAATGGTGAAAAAGTGGCAAAGTTTTGAAACTTTTCTTGACTCCAAACCATGAAGTTTCTGAAAGGTGTAAGCGTCCTGTGGACCTTATTCCTGATTTTAGGATTGTACATTGAACAATCAGAATGTGTGCTAGCATTCAGGTCGTTGTACGACACAGCCAGGTTGCTCAGTAGTTTAGTTAGTTCAAAAGCGAAAATTAGGAGAATTCCAGAAGCTCCCACGACGGTAATAAGGGAACAAATTATATGAAAATTCTTCCCTTGAGGTATTTACTTCAATTTTGTGTTCGTTCCGTTCCAGGTTTCACTGATTAAAAGAAATGGCTATCCAGCGGAAACATTTTTGGTACCAACTGTGGATGGGTAAAATAGTGCAAAATTTTTTATACAAGTTAAATCCGACTCTTTGTTTGTCTTGTTTTAAGAGAAAAGAATTGTATTTTTCATACAGGTACATCCTCGAAATGCATAGGATTCCTCATAGTCGAAACATTAACCCGAGTAATACTACCGCCATAAGATCTCGAAGGCAGTCAAAGTATCCCGTGTTAGTACAACATGGAAATTTTCAGTCATCCGCTGACTGGGTGATTAACTACCCCATTAGTGACTATACAAAAAAAAAAAACCGAATTGTGCAAAAAAATAACCTGCGTGTGTTTAAAACTGGAAAACCATATCTTTTCTTTGTTGTCCTTAGGCAATGATTATTCATATCGACATAAGGAATTCCCATTGTCCAGCAATAACTTCTGGAATTTCAGGTGGGTTAGAGTCAAAAACATTTAAAAAGGAGACAAAGAATGTATCTTTGAAAAAAATCCTGTTTTCCAATTGAACATTTATTTTAAACACAGCTTCTCTGAAATCGGAGAAAAAGATATAACAGCAATGATAGACTTCATAACAAATCATACGAGTCAGCCGAAGGTGAACTACATTGGGTTTTCCATGTATGTAATTTTCTTGTCCTATAATATTCACTCGCGCTTGGATACACCATTAATTTTTTTGCACGAATTGGTTTTTTAGGGGCACAACAGCATTTTTTGCTGGATTGTCCAAGCGGCCAGAATATAATGAGAAAATTAATATGGGTAACATGTTTTTCCATTTTTTTAATAAGCGGCTTTTCTTCAAAAATTGGTAAATACATAAACATAAAAAGTACTTGGTAAAATTAAGTTATTTATTATGAAAAATAATTAGGGATAATGCTGGCTCCGACGCCATTCCAGGAGTATTTTTTAAACGGAGCTGTGAGGTTAATCAGTTCCGTTGTATGGTTAGGCGAGGTAAAAGAAATTCTTTTAAGCTATTGTGATCATTAAAAACTTTCAGTCATATTAAATTTATTGGTTTTTGTCACGATTTAGATTGTTCAAAATGTGATTGGCACAATACCAGTCCTGCCCCAGTTTCTCACAAACGTTTTGCATAGACTCCTTCCCATCATTTGCGGTCCCAGAATAGATGTTCTAGGAGTTTGTGTGAACGTGATGCGTCTTGCATTTGGGGATGATCACGGAAATATCGAAGGAGTAAGAAACAAATCCCCACTGGAATAAAATACTCTAGAAAAATTTAAAATTACAATTTCAATTTCTCCTTATTCAAGGAAAAAATGCCGGTGATCACGTCCGTATTCCCGAGTCCAAATTCAATGAAAATGTTTCTCCACATAATGCAACTTATTGCGACTGGAAGATTCTGTGAGTATGACTACGGCGTGGCGAAGAATATGAAAGCCTATAACCGGCAAAATCCGCCGGATTATAATTTGACAAATGTTCGAGTTCCTATCGCAATCATTGTGGGGGAAAATGATAACATTGGTCATCCAGAGGTAAAAATTGCCCGCAATTCTACAAATAAGCTTGTAATTATTCTGTGGCATTTTTGCGATTTTTTTATTTCATTTCAGGATGCAAAAACTCTTGCCAGCAAGCTTCCAAACGTCATTGATTTTCATTACGTTCCAAATCCGCATTTCACTCATTTGGACTTCACGTATGCAAGAGATACTAGGGGTTTAGTTTACAATCACGTTTTAGAATTGCTAAATAATACTGCTAAAAGTTTTCAAATAGATATTAAAAAGAGAAGAGCAGCAAGTTAGGTCACGTAAAGGAGTTGTTAAATTTAGTAAAACCAATTGCAATTTTAGTGCCATCAACACCTATTCAAAGTATTTGTTTTGAAATTTACATATTTAAAAAAATCATTTTTATTAACAGTTATATACTTATTGTTGTTGCTTTAAAGTTTTTAAAACATTTTTTATGTGATAGCTTTTTGACTTGAAAAATACATACGAATGTTATAAATATTTTATAAATACTAATTTATGAAACTCAAATCGACTGTAAAGGAAGGAGGGTACCTGTTTTAACTGGTAAAAAAATAAACGGTGAGATATGCTGTGAAAAAGTAGGGCAGTTGATACATGAATTGCAATTCAGACTCCACCGCTCTTCTCTAAATCGTCAATTAGATTTTGCTCAGTGAAGTGCTTGAATTGCTTCCAGTGTAACAATCCAATAGGAATAAATGACTTATGCAAATGCAATTAAATAATGTAATAAAATGAAATCTAGAAGTAGGTATATATACATACATACATTTCATGTTTTGCGATGCTTTCCATGCAATCGCTTTCATTATTTTCCAGTCCAGACAATGGCTCAGAAAGAAAAGTATGAAAAATGAATGAGATAACGTCTCGAGTTGAAGGACTAATTCCACACACACCAGTTATTACTCCCTCTTCACACAATGAATGTGTGCCTAAAAAAACAAGTTAATATTCATACAGGAAACTTTACCAAAAATTTGATCTCGACAACATAACAGTCATATATTCTCTTTCTCGTTTTCATGCATTGCATAAAATAGGATTGTGTTCTTTTCCGAGATCGTGAGAAGCAAGAGAAGCAGGCAGTAAAATATGTATATATTGCTTTTGTGCAAAATACATAGAAAAGGAGATGAAACGGAAAAAAAGTTTGTTGGGATTCTAAATGCCAAATCTGTGAACACCATTTCATTTCCATTGCCAATTGCCAGCCAACAATAAATATACTATTAATAAACTACTTTTTTTTTGTTTTGTTTGCTTTGAACATTTCAAGGCTCATATACCAAGTAGCGGTGAAAATTTCAAAGCATTCCAATTTCTGCTTGTTGTATACAAACGCATTTCTCTGGCTTTTGATCTGCACTAGTAAATGAAGTTACAAAGAAGTTTCATTTTACCCCAAAAGTTTTGCAAGTTTTAATTTCATACTTTTTTTTGGAACTTCTGATTAGGAGTACGATGAAATGTAATTTAAACAAATGCCATTGATTTTGGATGTCTTTATTGCTCAAAGATTCCTGTCCATTTTGTAAGGAAGCAATATTTATTCCCTTAAATGCACATTACGTTTCCTTTCCATGTATTTATTTTTTAAAGTGCAATACATGCTTATACCCATACTATTATTATTATTAGTAGGCTACTATTTGTAGGTTTTTTTGATTACTCTCATGGAAATAATGTTGTTGGCTCATCAGCAAACTTTCCTTTTCTACTTTTCTTGGTCTCCTCCGGCTCCTTCCACGCAATTTGAAGAAGGAGATGGTGATGAAGGCAATTCTCGCAATAAGTTTACTTACACAGCCACTATCACAACTCCTTACTTTACTATTGCAATATAGGGGAAAGGGATGCATTATAATAATGTGTATGTAAATGGGTTGTTGTATCTAGGATAATGTTATTCCACGTTGCTTTTAAAAGAGGCAATTCCAGTCCATCTACTTAAAATATGATCATCCAATTTCATATTGTTCCCTTAAAAATATTCCTGCACGGGATTATGGCTTCTCCTGGAAAAAAGTGCTTTGGATGGCTTATTGGATGGAATTAGAGACATAAATAATGCTCGGTATGATATGAGAAAAATAAATACATCATACTGCTTACTTTTACCTAAAAATAAAATTCTTTTGCACGTGGTCGACGAGACTCGAGATGAGAGGGAAAAGAAAGAAGTGTAATGTAAATTTCACAGTTTTCTTCGGACATTTCTGTGTACTTAAATACAATATGGATAGGTAAACAAAGATTTATAACGAGAAACCCCTTAAGTAACGTAGATTCGATCCGTTCCCATTTTTCCGTCATATCATATCCCCTACTTTCCATTCATAAATATGGATTCCCCATACATTCCGTTATTATTTTTATGGATATATGTACTTTGCAAAAGAAAAGATTTAGTTCCGACTTGAGGACTTTCTTCGAAGAAATCTCAAGTGTGAATCCAACTTATGCACGGAAGCATTCCGTAATATACCTACTTAGAATTGCAGACGACCCTGTGCTATGTGATTCAATGATAGAAAAAAAGGCATATTTGCATAAAAATCCTTTAGTCAAATATGGTCGACTCGAGCAATATATTGAAGGTGATAAAAAGCGACACTTTTTTGCGGAGCTATAAAAGGATGAATAACCTATGCGAATTATTAACAATGATGGCGAGAGAACTAGAGGTAATGGCGTTTTTGATATAAAAAAAACTTCCATAAAATTTTGCCACAATTTATAAAGATAGTATCAATTTTGACTCTTAACTCAAGTGCTTTTGGCTCCATCTTTAAGTATGGTAAAAGAAAGGTATAAATAATGTTTGAATACATTTACATGTAATTTTTCAATGATTTTTTACCTTAAAAATCACGAATGCCAAATTCTCATTAGTTTTAAGTTCGCCCAGAATAAGAAAATAAATAAATTGGCTAAAAGTAAAATCGTCTGTAATAGTAGTTCCGCATCAGCTCAGTCCCACTTAAAGCGTTTAAAACCTGGGTAAAGCAATGTTTTACTTTTCATTATTACGCTTTTTGCAGATCTTTTGCCAAATCATTTACAGCTCAACCACCATTACGAAAGAGCACAACCACAAGGAAAAGAACAAGGGGCCATGATCGTCTCTAAACCGTTCGTGCAGTTTTACGGTTTCTCTAAAACTCGAAACGCCCACGTCTATTATTTTATTCGGCACAATGCAAGACAATGTTTGTAATTTTCACACTAGTTTGTTCCATGAGATACTTATTCCAGGTAGTACCCTATTTACTTACTTATATGGTCCTGTAGAGCGATGCTCTTCTGAGCGGAAGTCTCATTTCTGACTGGCCTGAACACACGACAATTTTCCCAAGGTGTACTTTTCATTCTCTAGTTTTTTGGCGTGAGCAACTAACTGTTTGTTTACGGAACGAGGGAAACTCTCCTTTCCTTGTCCCAGTTTCAATTTGTCTCACGCCATGCCAAATTCCTTGTTTGTTTCATGTTGATTGCCATTCCTATTGCTATTGCTATGGTAAACATCCACAATTGAAGTCGAATTCGGGTAGGTTCCCATCCACCACAACACCGCTTCCTCTTTGCTTGTGTGGCGTGGACTCGGTGAATTTCTCAGGGTTTTTTTTAGACTTTTGGAATTTCCGCATTCCAAAATACAGCTTGCCATATATAGTTAGCAAATAATTTTGTTTCTGTTTATCATGCCCAATTTATGCTCATCGTGTTTTGACGTGGAAATTGAGAGTGAATTGTATNTACGGAACGAGGGAAACTCTCCTTTCCTTGTCCCAGTTTCAATTTGTCTCACGCCATGCCAAATTCCTTGTTTGTTTCATGTTGATTGCCATTCCTATTGCTATTGCTATGGTAAACATCCACAATTGAAGTCGTAGGTTCCCATCCACCACAACACCGCTTCCTCTTTGCTTGTGTGGCGTGGACTCTGAAACGGTGAATTTCTCAGGGTTTTTTAGACTTTTGGAATTTTCCGCATTCCAAAATACAGCTTGCCATATATAGTTAGCAAATAATTTTGTTTCTGTTTATCATGCCCAATTTATGCTTCATCGTGTTTTGACGTGGAAATTGAGAGTGAATTGTATTATTTGTGTCTAATGCATGACAAAACCAGACGTCCTCATTTGCATTTGCAAAGTCACACTTGATCAGTGAGCTACTTACTGTTCGTGTTCATGTTTATTTTTATGCATCACATCAGAAATTTGAATTTGTTTGGTCATCATGACCATTCCGCCGGAACAGCTTAATGAGGTGGTCCGGTCTCCATGGAAAATGGGCTGTAACGTAGCTGTAAACTTAAAGGTTTGTTTAGAAGAAATATTTTTGAAATTAAAATTATCAAACAGTTTCCAAACAGAGAAAATTTTCCAATAAAGTTCATGAATGATTCACATTTTAAGCATGAATTATGCATTTTTTTTTGTTTCCACAGCTCGACAATATTACCTCTTTTCTTTTTGCAGAGTATGCTCCCTGTCCTCATAAATATGAAGAAAGGTCTACTACCAAAGCACCTGTAGCTATGTAAAAGGAGCCAGTGCACTACGCTCCACTTCCTTTTACAAAGATCGTTTGACTTTTCTTGGGCCATTGAATGTAATGCCATATTACATGCATTTTTTGCTACAATCTACGATGGTCTTTGCAGTGAGTTGGGTGAAGTACCAAATTCATCTCTTCTACCTCTCCTACGAGGACACTGAAAGCGAGCATTCCTTTTTATCTGGAACGTTGCTCACCTGAGTTTACTCCTCCGCGTTTCCGAAAGCCTTTCGCTTTTATATATCATTCAGGTTTTATGAGATATTTGCAAGAATCAATGCGGCTGGAATCATAGATTTATATTTTCCGAATAAGACGGCAGACAGACTCTCTCTCTCTAAAAATTATTGGAATCGAGACTATTACCCTTTAAGTACGGAAATGTGCACGGAGGTCTTTTCTTACTGATACTGTAAAGCTTATCAGGAACAAGCATAAGAGGATTTACGGTGAAAAGGGCAACGACAACGAAAATTGGGCCAGGGGAAAGAAAGAGAGATGGGAAAGCAAACATAAAGTAGGTGAGAATATACTTATGTGAACCTGGAAATTTCTTCATGCGTTTTCAGTTTAAGACAAGATTTTTGCATCCCTCTAGTTCAGCATACACATGTTTAATATGCTCCAGTTCTCTGAAAAAAAAAACTTGAGTACGTACAATAAAAAAGAATGTAAACAGGAATGTAAGCAAAAGTAAGCTTTGTTAGTTTTCTCGTAGGCATAAATACACAAATTCTGTTTAAGGTTAAAAAACAAGAAAAAAAAACTGAAGAAAGTATAAATATTTAAGTTTTGAGAAATTTCGGAGCCATGAAAGGATCCGATTTTTTAAAACCTGCTGCTTCCTTTCATGACATGACATGTTCCCGTTTTCCCTTACATTACCTATATAATTCTTCATAATTATGACTATGACTGAGATATTCACAAAAAGAAAAAGTAGAACATAAAAGAATGTGATGGTTCCTTATACTTAATTCCTGAAAGTCAAAATAATTAATAGTCGGAAAACTCTATCCTGATTCCTAGAGTTCCCCTGCAATACATTTTTTTTTCTTATTTGCCAAGTCTGTCATCATCATGAGTTGAATGAAACGTGTTGCGTTATTTCACACTACACATCAACACTAAAAACTTCAATATTTTCAGAATTAAATTTCACATTCTTTCGTATAAGTAGAATACAGGATGTGCGGAACGGAATACAGTAAAGGAGAGTAGATACGGTTGAGTAACAAAGAACAATATGGTTTTCTGATCAAATATAAGCCGATCTTATTGTTTCCTTCAACAGCTTTAAGAAAATGTATCGATCCAGGATTTTATTCATTCATCGAACGTGCCTGCACTACCGAACCAAGCAGAATATTTTTTATTGTTTGGTAAAGAATGCAAAGGCGTTAAGTAAACGCGGAGGGGTAATATCTCAAACGTATTTTCTCGATTTTTTTGGGCTCGCCTATGAATTAATTATTCTATAGGCGCTTTAAAATCTCGGTGAAATACGTTTCCCACCATAATATTTGTAATTGTCTCTCCTCTTTAAAAAAAATTCGGCGTAGGAAAGAAAAGAGATGCATACATGCATGCATAATAAATAAAAAAGCGTTAAAATTTTCGCCTTTTCCGTGCTAAAAATCTATCTTTCAAGCCTCTTTGGCTTGGTTTGGGTTTTGGGATGAAAAAAGAGGAAGAAAGCAGGAAGCTGGTGAGAGGTTTGATGCGAATTCTGAGACAAGCTGGGCAAGAATAGAGGTTCGGCTGATGGCACCTCAGATAAAAAAGAGAAACGGCATTGCATGGTCTTTGGCAATACGTGCAGTAGGGCTTTTCTTCCTTCCGTTCCGTTATGTTATTTCATTCTAGTCCTCGCTGGCTTTTACCTCTGATTAGTTATAGGCGGTAGTCTGAAACAGCTTTATAGTCCCATGCTTACATCCATTAAAATGAGGAATTTCGGTTTTAAGATGGCAACAATTTTCCCTTTTTAAAAGGAAAGGCAAAAACTGTCAAGAAGAGAAAATAATGGCCTCGGCTTTTCTGTATTGTTTTGATGAAGGGAAAGCATGTACTTATCTACTACATTGTTGGCCTACACGAGGCCAAAGCCAAATAATACGGAAGCATTTCTTAATAACACTTTTGCTAGTTGCTCTTGCCACTACCACTATTACTGCTTTGTATTATTTCGTAGAAAAGTGAAAGAGGCGAATAAATCACGCTCAACAAAGGATACAGGGTAATAATTTATTGGCGAATTTGAAGTGAATGAAACGAAGACAAGGAATGACAACATTATAGATTCCGGGAATAATAAGCTCTGATATGCCACTCATTCCTGAGACAAAATCCCATAATTCTCAATATCATCATCATATTACACACAGCTTCGTCCTGAGGCTGTCAATGCGAATACTGCGAACGAGGAATATCGTAAATCTCCTATTTTATACCAAAGAACTGTAATACGCTGGATTTTGTGACCAAAGAATGATGAAAACTGACTTGTCGGATGTAGAATTGCTACGACGAAGGGTATCGACCTCCCTAAAAAAAGGAATTGTTCCTGTTCCTAAACTTAAAATTTATGGAAGACTTGATTAAAAGATCAGATATTTTATGTCAAGTCTTTCAAGCTCAAAAGGATTTTCGATTACTGAACAAGCTGTAAAGTTTTATACACACGAGAGCTTACTCATAGTACAAGGCCTCTAGGCTCCGCTCGTTTCCTCTCCAATGCAAAATATGTATAAGTAGCACAAACGGGGGAAAGTGTAAATCTTCAGAGGTAAATAATCCATAATCGTTTCTTTCTCGCGAAAATCAAATGGAGAAAATTACTAGAAATTCAATTCAAGTGAAGCCAGATGAACATACAAAACCAATTTCTAAAAACATTTTATTGCTTTTACCATTGTTCTAAATCCAAAAGGCTCATCCAAATCCACTTTATCCGCACTCTTCGAGCAAAAAGTAACAGAAAGAGATAAAGTAGGATTTCACATAAACCATTGTCATTGTACTTGTGTATTTACTACGAAACGAACTCACCAGTTCGTCTATTTCGGTTAAACTAAACTCCAGATTTGAAACGCAACACTCGGCACTCGGCACTCTACTTTTTTTTCTATTTTAAATGTTAAAAGCTCATGTTTGTATAGAAAACGTTCCAACTCGACGATGCCGGCTTTTCGTATTCAGTAAATCCTATCCGTTTCGTACCCTTCCATGGCCTACAGAGTGCCAAACTTGTTAAATAATGAATATGCCCTCTGCACACTGCACTACGAAATGTATCTCTGATTGTCCACCATTATCATAAATTTTACTTTTGAAAGTTTGAGTAAAACTGTTAAAAATTTATTTTAGTTTTGCTATTTTTTCTTCTTATCGCTTTCAACCAGACATAGTGAAGTAGGCAAGTTTTGTACAGGAAAAACGCGCTTGAATTTCAAATTCCCAATTTTTTAAATTCTTGTGTCATGTCATGCACTCTGAATAAAATTTAGTTACTTATAAAAAAAACTAATTTGCTTCTCCTGGTCTTTAAATTCAGCTCTTCATTTCATTTCACTCGTAAACGAAATGGTATGGCTATTGCTCAGGCAAAATAGCCTGAGCTTATAGACTCCGAAGTGAAAGTAAATAGACAAAAGCTTTTTCTTCGTGATACCTTTTCATTTTCCATCACATCATCTCCTCTGCCATTCCACCGCAGCAGTTAAGATTGGAACTAGACTTACGTACTTCGAGTTCCAAGGCTGATCCTATATCCTATCCCCTCATACTACTAAAAAGAAATATACTTTTCATTGTATCCTGGATCTTCTTTGTCTTTTTTCCACCCTTTGGATTTTTTTGTATCTCAGAAAGAAAGAAGTCAGAGAAAGAATGGAGCCCGTCAGTGAAATGAAGAGATTTATAAAAAAATTCTATAATAAAAAAGTCTCCTTTTCAATTTTACTACAAGTCTATGAGCAACGACCCATTTTCATACAGCCATTTTACTGCTTTTGCATTGCATTTAAAAATCCTACTTTCTTCCCCCTACAGCCCATAAGCTCCACAGCCGTTGGTACTACACTACATTACTTACTATCATCTTAAGTGAAAGCTAACGCAACGCAACGCGTCATGAACATGCAACTTACTCGGATTTCTCATGTCATTCCAATTTTGCATTTTTTTCATGCCTATACAGCAGCTTTAGCAGCTCGTTTCATGAAGAAAGTGAAGTTTTTTCAGTCAGTGAAGGGAACGAAAAAATAAACAGATTTTGTTGAAATACAAGTAATGCATTATAGATGCTACATATGAATGCATATGAAATTATTAAAAACTGCAACAAATTATTTTCAAAATGCTAAGAACTGTACAAAAAATGGCTTCATCTTTAATTTACTTACTTTTATAAGCACATCATATTCGCGCCTAAAGCTGAGTTTAGCTCGGGTAGTGCTTATCTTTGTTAGCGACCGTGCACCAGAAGAAGTTGCCTTTTTTCAGGTAAAAGAAAAGCTTTGACTACTGTAATGGAATTTTCCGTGAAGAAAAAAAGGAAAGTGAAGTAAAACTATGTTACTTTACGTTTCACGCGCGTAATGCTCTATTTAATGATATGCTATGTCATTTCTCATATTATTATTGAGTTACAATCCTTTCTCCTCGTTTGCTCATTTCTCATGCTCGGAAGTGAACATGGAACATCTCATCTCACTCAATTTCAATATCTTCACTTGTAGGTAAGTAAGTAAGTACTTTAGGTTAAATTTTTTTTCTGGCAAGTACGAGTATACCTGGTGGAATGGGATATCAACAGGAAATTTTTAAGATGATGACAAGCTGCCAGCTTGAAAGATAGAATGGACCCAACCGATGACGATGATGAGGATGGTGGTGATGATGATGACTATGTCAAACTATGTGTAGTTCCCGAGATGGACTGGACTGTGGCTTGTACCCCATGAGACTGGGGCACACTGGCCTCCACACACTTTTCTTTTCGAAGTATCCAGTGTTATGAGCGGTACCCGTAAAGCAAGATAAAGTCCTACTCTCTAGAGAGTCCCTTTTGAAAGAAGTAAAAATCGTTGAATGCGAAACGATAAACGAGAAAATGGATGGAATTTTAATTTTGTGTGTACGACGAGAAAGATGAAGATCTTTGGAGATTGTGGAGAAAAATTAGAGAAAGAGATTTCTTCGTAACCTGATTTCGGTCTGATGGTGAGCTAAAGAGAGAGAGAGACTGAAGACAGAAAAAAATCTTGTCATTTTCCTTTTTCTTCCACGAGATTATCCCCCGTGTAACTTTTGATTACTTTTTTCTCAGACGCTCAAATCGACCGTTTCGAACATGTTTTTTCCGTGGTTTGGCTTGGCTTTGACTCGACTCCTTTCTTTCTCCCACGGCTCCTCCGAGATCTGAAAGGTTGTAGAGCAAAGCATCAAGCAAGCAGCAAACATCATGATGTGAAGTCATAATATTTAATGAGATGATTATGAAAACGACTTCGTGGCACACAAAATACGTGGTTTGGGTTTATTCCCATCCTCTGATCTACATGTTTAGTGACGCTTGTAAACACCTATCGGGTCTGGTTCTGAATGGAAGGAAAGTAAATGTCTCCGAAAACCTTCCTCATTGTATGAACCTCAGCTTGAGTCCTTCGGGATTCTTTATGTGACTTAAAATTTTTCTAAGATGACACACTATTCCGAGATTTACGTTGATTCAATGAAGTATGAAAAAGTGGTCATGTTCCTTCATGGCCATCAAGAAAGATTCCTTGCGTCCTTCATGAAGCATGCCATGCCATGGCACAGCCACAGTCTTAACAAGATGTCGTCTTTCTTTTCGACTACAAATCTTTTCACGGACATTATGTGACCCTATTTTTTATGGCCTTCCACAGGCAACGAAAAGTGTGGAAGAACAAACAACTGAACAAACAACATTATTAATGTGGCTGTATGTAGCTGCCTTTGTATTATGTACGTGGTCATGGCCAACCCATGCTATTTGTTGGTTCGTATTTTTAAAAATATCCAAACCCAATTAGACTTTTTACTTAATTATGTCTAGTCCAATTAAAACAATTTGAGTAAGGAAATTTAAATAATGATCGATTAAATTATCACATGAGAATTTGGAAAGTAACGGTCCCATTATGGCGTTCCAAAAATATACATGAATTTTAAGGTTATGAAGCCGCCGTATGGCGGAGTGATTTACACAAAAGAGAAATTTTCTGCAGTTTCGTTCTTCAAAAAACAAAACGTGTTGTCATTTTGTTATGTTGTCCTTGTCCTCAGGATGACGCATCCCACAGAATTTCCTTAGGCACTCTGAAAATCTGGAATATTCAACTGAAGAAGAGTTGTGGAAGGGTGCAGATGGTAAGACACGTCATGCCACGCCAGCTCACATACCGGAGGGACTTTTATTCCCCACATGATTATGATTCCTTCCTAGTCACATATAGTTTTGTTCCAGCTTGCTACCCAACACATGGCGTGAAAAGTGTTTCAAAAGATTTGCACTTTCTCCGAATTTTCAAACTTCTTCAAAGATATCTTTAATTCTAAATTCATAATAAACTGATGTCCCAACGCTAAAGGAAAATCCATTACCATTCCAAGTCTAGAGGTGACGTGTAGGCTTATCCATAGTTTTCAAGCACCTTTTCTATCTTATATTATCAAAATAATCCAATCTGTAGTTGGAGAAATAATATCAAAATCTAATATAATATTCAAGTTTGGTGGCCATTTTCATTTTCCTTTAAAGTAGTAATATGTTCAAATTTTGAAGGACATCAACCTTCGGATCAAGGCGGAATACAAATCAGGACCAGAACAAGTTTCGTCCTCAATTAGAACGAAATGAGCAATTGCGTGAAATATATATACCAGAAGAGAGGAAACGGATAGGATCTAACTGCACAAAACGTTGGATTTTGGAATCATTTTATTACACATGAGTAAACATTAAAACAGAGGCGGACAGATATCTATACACTTTTAGTTTTTCACAAGAGAGCATTTTCTTTTCATCATGAAAAAGCTTGAAAGAATTTTGAGCTCCAGTGAAGATAACTTCATGCATTGAATGCTTTTCCCGAATTTCCAAATTTCAATTTGATCTCATGAATGCTTGTTCGTAGTAGTCGCGTATACTTATGTAGTCGTAGTCACACACACACACAAGCGGGCTTGGATTTGGATCCTCACAGTCGGTGGTAGTGGTGCGTTGGATTTTTTTTTCTGTGAAAGTTGAATGTGTGGAGTGGAAAGTGACCCTAACATATTCTTTCATGTTCTTTCCCATTTCCCCATTCCACAAAAAAGAACAAATTATGTTTATTTGGGTACGGATGAGATGAGAAAGAGCCATGGTGTGGTGCGACCACCACCAATTTTCATGTTCACTAATTTCATGTAAATTTCCATCCGCCTTTTGTATGCAGATTATTTGGCAATTTTCCTGAAAATAGGGAAACGAAATTCCCTTATGAAATGGAATAGGGTTAGTTGGACGGATACAAGTTATTTCAGATATTATTTTCACTCTAGTAAAGGGTAAAAAGCTCTTCTCTCAAACATTTTCAGATAAACGCGCATATGCTAAACCCTCCAGATAAAATACGTTTTCGTGAGAGAAATCCCACAGTTTTTTTGGATGCTGAACAACAGGAAGGTTAATGTGATGTAGTACGAGCTATTTGATTTTGAGTTCGATTGGATTTCAGAAATCTGAATACGTATTACATCGCATCGACACGATCGAAAGAGATGTCAGAGCAGGATTATTATTACATTAAAGTTAAAGGGTTTCTGCTGAATAAAAGTAACAAGTTTTCTATAATATTTTAGTCATTTTTTTGTTAATGCATTACAATGATTTAACTTATAAATGTGGAAAAGCTCCACTCCCACATGAATTCTCCATCCGAAATATGAATACAAGTAAAATTTATGTACAATCAGTTAAGTAAATGTCTCAAGTCATCACTTTAATTCAACATTGCATTGTACGTATCAGTTTGCCTATTCGATGCTCCTTAGCTCCTTCCATCTTCTTCATCTTTCTAGATTTGAAAATGTTTCAGAATGAAAATCTTACTTTATCCCCACACATATTTCTCAATTTTCCAAACGGATTCACTGCGGTAGTGGGTATGGTGTGGTGGTGGTGTGGTTTGGTTTTGTTGCTGGTGGCATGACAAGCTACCGTGACCAGGATATTACCGGAAGAAGTCTCCCGCAGGTCAGATAACGTTTGCCAAAAAAATATTTTTTCAGGGCGAGGGATATGAATTTCTTGGCATGGCATATGTGAAGCTTCGTGATCTTGCTGTTTGCTTCAGAGGGGAGATGAGATAACTAGCTTCAGAAAAAAATTAAGTGGGCCAAACAAGCAGAATTGAACCAAAATCTCTGAGCCATACACCCAAAAAAATACACACACAGTTGGAAAATTCTTGGAAAGCGAAGTAATAACAGTAATAAAATAATCATCAGTTTGTTCAACAACGCATGTATACCTACTCATATTCCCCATAAAAAAGAATAAATGTATAAGAAATTCTGAATGATATTTTCAAGAACCCAATTTAAAATTGCTTCATGAAATATCAAATCATGGTTAGCAAACCCGTCATTGGACAATTAAATAGTGTTATTTCTTTCAAAAACCTTCAAGCTTTCTCATGCCACTGCCACGTCTTTATAATTTATTATCCAGAGACTTGGGTATCGCGGATCAAGCACGTTATGATTACTTCCTTTATTCGTTTTCACCGCGTGTGACCAAGATCAACACTGTTTATCTTAGCTATCTCCTACCAATTACTGCATTTCCTTATGCTCTCAGTCTCGTCACGTCTTTTTTTCCATCTCGACATCATCATCTTCTTCTTCTTTTCTCCTTAAATGAGTCCGCAAGAATCGCTTTTTATGGCTTCGTGCGTTTGTGGTGACACACAATATTAGTGGCTAGAATTTATGAGGAAGACTCGTTATTGGTGAAAGCTAAAAGTTTGGCCTTGCTTTTTTGACACACTCTATCTTAATTGATTTTTATGAGCGTTCTAAATAAAACAGTACTATTAGGGAGTAAGCTTGTTTCCACGAACTATATTATGATTCATTGACGTGATGCTCCGTCTCCGTAGATCGTCGCTTGTGAATCGTGACTGTGGGAATATGAATATTTCATTTTCTCTTAAATAGAAAGTTTATCTCCATCACGCAGTGGTAGTGACACAGTCATAGTCGTAACTTATAAATACGATGAAGATGAATATGGATATAGATGTGAGATAAGGAAAGAGGTGCATTGTAAGTGGGTAAGGCTTACCAAAGGTGAAACAAGAAAGAAGGAAGAAAAGGAGAAAGTGAAAAATTTGGTTGTGATTGTACTGGGGCAGGAATGACCATGTCCTGTCCTGTCTTGTCTTGCGGATGATGATAATGCAGGCCCATATATTCAAGTGATGACGCCATAGGAACTTTGCACGTTCCACTTCCATCCTTCGTCCATCCAACCGTAATGTGTCTGTAGTAGTCTGTGTGAACGTGATGCTTTGGAGTTGGATATGCACAGTTCTTGAATCATCACTATCAGACTTATTAGGATTAGAACCGAAAAACTGAAATTCAGGATCAGGATAAAATGACATGACTATGACTGCAACGCGTTGAAATGAAACGTGGTAAATGAAAAGCTGTAAAATTTTTTTTTCAAAGTAAAATATGGACCACGTACTCAAGGCACACACTCGTTTAAACAAAACACGAGATAAAACGTAAAGTTTTAAAACGTTCATTGGTTTGGTGTGGTAGTGGTAGTAGGTGGTATTTTTATTTTTACACCAAAATACTTTCCATGTAGATTGGATTATATTAAACATTTTATGAGGAATGGTGATAAAAGGTAAAAAGACTTTGCGAAAGTAAGGGGCACGTAAAAACGTGTGATTCACGCCGCCAAGGAAGATGAAGAAGGGCTGAGCAATTTGGTTTCATGAATTGTCATAAGTTAAAATGACGCAATAAAAAAGCTCCTCGTGTTTCACTTTTACGCGATCATGAACGGTACTACGTGGCTTTACTTTTACGTAGAAAAAGGAAATATAGAAGAAAATAGAATTCGGAAAGAGTAAAAATGCTATTCTACTTTAGCTTTCTAGCTCCATCCTAAACAACGGCAAACTATTACTTAAACCGTTTTTAGTTACGACCTAAAGAAACCTGAGGAAAGCCAGGGGGAATTCGAGAATGAATTAAAATGAAGGAATGTCAGAGCAATTGGGTCAAAATAATTTATTTTTTAGTTGGTTTCCTCTCGTAGTTACGTGTTTTAGCTTTACAGTAGGTTATGTAGTCATATTTTTTAATCTTCACCTTAAAATTAGGATATAAAAAAGCCTTTCTTCATTTCGAGATTATCTACACGTTTAAATATAGTGAACATGATTTCAAAGTATAGAGGGTGCCCAAAACAAAAGTATTCCGTTAGAACGAAAACTTTTTCCAAAAATGAAAAATATGATTGAAGTGACTATTAAAGGATTCAAAATGGGATTTTTGGGGGAGTATTTCGCAATATGGGAATATTATCCTCTGATTAATTGCGAAAAAAGGTGGCCCGAAGTGGATCTGTGATATAATTTAGGAAATCACCAAGTCTAGTGAAATAGTCTTAGCAGATTTCAAACGTTAAATAATTAAATTTTGGAATTGAGGCGTTTTTTCTTGACACCGATTGACTGCACCTATTTTCAGGAATTTCTTCGAAGGCACAATTAATCAAACTATGAAGTTATATATGATTTTAAATTTTTGGAGATGATGGTATGACTCAAACAAAGCGGGTACTTTTGGCTTGGGCACCCTGTACATGCCTTAGATATCTATGACTATAGCTATTGCGTCATCCTCATAAGCGAAACAACAATAGGCATCAAATACGGATTGCGTTTGAACAGTAGAGTATAATGTACCTAGGAATTCTTTTGTTGGCTAATCGTTATTACATCATTCTAATCAGCTTAAAGCACACACAAAGGAAAACTTTTTGTCATGTATAGAGGCAGGAAGAAACATGATTAATATTCTATCTGACTCTGACTACATAAAAGGTTTAAGTAGTAAGCAAAATGATATTGTACGAACGATAGTCATCATAGTCATGTGTCATAAAATGAATACTTTCTCCTTTAACGTTGCTTTCGGATTTAGATTCTCGCTTCTTGGACTTGGACTGACTGGCTGGACAAGAAAGACGGAGCGTACTTTTGCAATAAAGTGCCTTAATAGAAAAATGTCATTCAATCCTGTCAGAAAAAGATTAATCCTATTTTTTGCTTGCTTAATCTAAACTCATTTCATTGAGAATGATACTCGCAATCGGAATCAGTCCAGTAGAAGAAGAAGAAGTTAGGGTCTCTACAACTTCTCTTGTCCTTTCTTCACTGCCATTTTTGTTCTTCTCCGTTCTTTCTTGGCTTGCCTGAACTGCCTCACTTTTTTTCTCCTTTTCAGGGACTTAAGATATCAGACGATAGACGAACAATTTCTAGAAAAATAGGATTCTTTTAAGATGACACAAGAGTCAAATGAGTTTTACTCCTATTCTACCCCAAATATTGTACAAAGCCCTTTTATTTTCTAGGAAAAAAAATGATGGTAATGAAGGGACATGGCCAAAGAAGACTCCGGGGTTGGTTGGCTTCGCTCCACGATTGCAATTTCTTACTGTCGTTGTCCTCTCCCGAGATACTGGAGGGGGGAAATAAAACCGTCATATTTTTTCGTTGGGCATTGGTACTTTGAATGCAGAAAACGTCCCAAAACCTTTAAATCTACTTGTTTTTAGGTATTATAGTGTCGGTATGATGAATCAGATGATGACTTCCATCTAAGCTAGCCATCCGTCACAATCAAAATCAAGCCCTGGAAAGAGAAATGAAATTATGAAGTTAAGAACAATGTTAAGAAAAAAGGGCGACATGAATGCGAGTCGAGGTGAAAAATATTATATGACTGACTGAACAGCAAAATGAACTATGTCCAATTTTGTTTCTTAGAAATTCCAACGTGATGTCACGTGAGGTGCTAATATGATTAAATAGTCAAAAGCAATGAAAACGCTTCGTCTGAAATCATCAAAATTGTACAAAGCTCTAGACTTTTTGCTCATGAAATATTAAGTACATGTAAAAATGAGAGGTTCGTTCTTTCCTTTTAATAAGACCTTAGCCACAATATTTGGAAGCGTGGAAGAATGTAGTAAGTTTGTAAGACAGGCGCTGGGACAGAACCCATTTATAAGAGCAGATATTGGAATAAGCAATCGAACACAGCATGGAATTGGAATTAAGGTAAGGTGTCGTTCGAGATGCAGCTTTAGAAGTGCACACTTGGTTCGTGTTAAATAATTTTTTTAAAATTAAGTGCAAGCCTTGAGTTACGGAATTTTCAGATTATGCCTTGGGTTAGGGATTTGTACCATAAATTTTTTGTTTATCACGTACCTTCCAAATCCAACCAGTCTGCTCCAGCTCCGCTTCATTATAAACTTTTAACTTTTCCATGAAATACTTGAAATGACATTGGCAGATTCATGTTATGGCATGGCACTTTTTGAAGATTTGATATTGATTTGTTTTTCTTCTTAAACAAGCAAAACATAACATAAGATGATTTTTCATGAATTTTTTAATGAAAAAATGAAGGTGTTAATTTCAAGAGAAATGTCATCCATCGTATTAGGTCAAGGAGTCTAATAAAACTTTTAAAAATAAAACGCTGCTTTCATTTATTTGAGTCCACCTCCTAAAAAATCGTGGTGGAAAAGATGTGTGATAAGGAAAACCGAAAGAATTCCAGCGGCGTTCCAACTCCAGTCTACACTTCTTGGCTCACCTGCAATATGAAAATTGTTGAGTGAAATATGATTTTCTCTCCTCATTTTCCGGCTTAGCACGAACTCTTTTCGTATGAAAAATGGTGATGATAATGATAAGTTTCATAACATGTTAAAAGTTTAATCAAGAGGAAAAAAAAATCTGATATTTGAGCTACATAACATAAGTAGGTGGTGGTTCTCTGACTTGAACGATGCGCATATTTAAAAAAATATAAGTAAACTTGATTGACGCTGCTGAAGAATGTAAAAGTTTATTTTTCAGCGTTGAAATAATTGCGCAGTACTTCACCAACTACCCATTCGAAAGTTTTAAATGGTTATGCCAAATACACTCCTGTGACGTGCTTCCAATTTTGTAATTTTTTTCAACTCACAACTCACCTGAAAATAATCTATTATGGCCTGGAATGGATGGCTGTGCATTGATATTGGCCTCTGCAACTTGCATCCTTCTAACCCAATACCCGTTTCCTATTGTAGCCGTACACTTTAGCTCCATAACGCCATTGCGAAAGTGTCTAGGTTCCAACTGCAAATTCAAGCCAATGACTGACGTCTCCAGTCCACTCGACTCGAAAATTGGAAGATGCTCGATTATGTGTTCCATTTCAGCCTGAGACATAGTCAAAGATTATCCTAGTTAAACTGATGTTGTGGTTAAAACATTAATTCGTTTAATGCAAAATATCTGCGAGAAGATGAGATTGTTAAGCGCCTACAGTGAGGAAGAAGATGATGATGATTAGTAAAGAACAGTTTCAAATATTCCAGAGAATCATCTCCTCCTTACCTTTTCCTCGTTGATGTAGAACATGAGGGCTGCAGCGGGTTTTGTATGGAACGATGTACAATTGCCTGAGATCATGTCACCAACACTCGCCGCAGGGTGGATGCCAGATATCTCTGGTTCTGAAGTTGGAGGAGCTGAAATTGATGCAAAATTCATGAACATGAAGTCGAAACGAAAAAAATAGAATGATACTAGCCCGTTTTTCGACTTGCTTTCAAGACCCATTCTAATTGCATTATCCTATGGCTTTCTTCCCTAAGAAATAAGATGGAGATGGAGAAAGAGGGACACGTCACAATCGCAAAACTTCCCTCCCAAACCATCACAAGAAAGCAAAGACAAAATAGTTTTTAAGAATTTTCGAAGAAAATGAAATGAGCCCGTCCAGGACAAGCCAAGCCAGCAGCATGCCATCATCATCACACCACACCACACCACACTCAAAAGAAAATACTGGGCATATGTCGTCAAGAGAATGATAACACGATTGGGGATTTACTTTTTTCTGCCATGCCATGGCATGTCATAGCCATAGTCGGCGGGGTTGGAACTGCTTTTGATTCAATAATGTAATAATAAAAAACTAATGAAATTAGTTAAGAAAATACAAATACTTATATTTCAGAAGATTCTTCATCTTAAAACAAACAAAAACTTTGAGTTAGTCCACCACAAGAATAAAAGACGAGAGAATGTCCTCAAGAATATTTTTGAATACGCAAACCTAACAGAGAAAAATACATTCTTTTTCCACATAAGTACCTATATAGAGCAAGTGCATAAAAATGTAGACACAAAAAAGGGTTCACTTCTTCAAAGAACAGAACTACGATTTCTAAAATTCAATTTAGGCGAGCGTAGGCATAAGAAAACTATTTTTTCAGAATTGTGTTTCTTTATACGTTCCAGAAATATATAGGAATCTAATAAGATCAGTAAACTCAAATTCGTTAAAAGAATCTGACGGGAATACAATACACCCAATTGAATTCTTCTTTGTTCTGTCTGAATATCAAACCAGAGTGGAGTTCAATCAACTTGAATTGAATAGGCATTGTTTGTTTGTTTATATTTGAGGGACTTTTGTTATGTCAACAGTATGTATTAGGCATTGAAGGAGAGTGTAAATTGGATGGACTGAACGAAATGAAAATAGTCTTACCAATAACAAACATACTTCCTTGCTGACTCAAAGTTCGGAAGGAGGGACGGTCGGCCGAAACCTCACACTTTGGGGTAACATAGGAATTATTTTTAAAAAAATGTTTGCCATACTTAGCTTTATTTGAAAATATTATTTATGTAGTTTTAGAAATTCACCTTGTAGGTTCCGCCTGTGTTTAGCGTTATATTTCTGATGGTGACGTGGTTTAAATCCGACGCGTTTTGCTGCAGTGCACCAAAAAAATAAAGAAAAATGATGATTTCAATAATAATAACAGAAGCGAGAGTCGCTGAAAACTAAAAAGAATAATTTCCAGTAACAATTTATTATAAAGTTTGCTAAAACTCGGTGGAAAACTGGAATGAAAACAAAACTTTTATTTTATGGTAGCCATTCCCAGATTATGACTTTCTTAAAATGTACGTGGATTTTAAAAAAAGACATTAGGATTATAGAAAGTAAGGTGGAATCGATTATCGATAAAAATTTTTAGATGACGTAATCTACGTCTAGTCCCTGAGGGATAATCCTTCTTTTTATGGCTTGGAATGAGCATAACACAGCCATTAACATTCACATCTTCTCTATACTACTACTACAACAATGAAGCTAAAATAATGGGAGAAAATGTCCTGAAGACTTGAAGATCTCTCCTTTACATTCTCTGTAGAAGATGATGCGGGAGGCGAGCAAGGGGGTAATGGAAAAGAAATTAAGATGAATTAGGAAGATTAATTCCACCTGTGAGCTCTGCAGAGTTCATAGAGCGATAATAAATGTGAAGAAAGAGTGGGATCCAAGTGCAAAGTTCTTTTTCATTTAGTTTTCCTTCAAAAAAAAACTTTTTCTTCCAAAAATGTTTTGGTGTGTTAAATCATATTTAGGGCAGACGCAAACCAGAGTCTTTAGCTCTTGTTCTGACTTTCCTTTCAAGTTTGGAAGAGTATCCACAAAAAAAAACTTCGAGAATTGCGGTTTAGTCCTGGCCTAAAAATATAGCTGAGTTTGCTTCTTCAAATTAAGGGACGCATTAGTTCTTGTTCGTAGAAGAAAACTTTAATAGTTTATGTCATAAAAAAAGCAAATGAATAGAAATGATTCTGTTCTGCGGCTTTGGTTGCATGAATACATTTTTTTTGACTTACGTCAACATAAACTCCGTCAACAGGGAATGTAAGGATGTTGGGCTTGAGCTGAGGTGAAAATCTGTAGAACTCATGGGCGTCTTTGTACCATTTCAGAACAAGAAGGGTGTCCGATTCAAGAAGAAAGTCACAACCTAAAATTGCTGAGCCATCCTTCACGCCATACTGCGGTATAGACACAGTCTCCAATTTCAATCCGATCACAAAAGCTGCAAAATGGAAAATAAAATCCTTGATAAAATCCTTGTCCTTTTTCACCTATTCACATTCATGTTACGTACACGAAATCTATCTTATCCACCATGTTCATGTCGTTTCGTATTACTCAATAACATTTGTCATTTGACCAGAAAAAAGAGGTGATAGAAAAGCCATCCTTGGTTATTTATGAAGAATCTCAAATGACACTTAGAATTTTACCTTTAAAAATAAACCACAGGACTAGGACCATACACACATTTGTAATTTGAAAAAAAAATCTTCATGCGAATTTTATTTTCGGAGAAAAGAAGATCCAGTTTCATCATTAATTTAAAACATGTTTAAAATTAGGTACATTTCCCATTTTATGTAGCTTAATGAATTTATAAAAAAATCATTTGGAAAGAAAGACTACCAATATTTCATGACTTTAAAAGCAACTACACCTATTCTAGCTATGGCCACTGGCAAAAA
>JAHZMX010000652.1:0-36318 GCA_027743895.1 Seira musarum | reverse complement strand
AAGTAAACGTCTAAATTGTATGAGAACAAATTGAAAAATTCTTCACTGTTGAAAAACGGTTGTTTAATTTTATTAATAGTTGTAGAGCTCGTCATATGCTGTACATAACGAGAACTATTAGCGAGAGTTTTGCTATTTTTGTTAGAAATAACCTTATTAGTTCGCTCCTATATTTTTCCAAATTCCTCAACAAGTTCCTAAATGTTACAAAAAAATTAGAGTCCGTAAAGACATCAGAAGACTCACACCAGCAGTTGAGTTCAGTTTTTTTTGGAAAGTATACATGTCCTATCGTTAGGACCTTTTTAATGGTATTGAGCATATCTATAATACGTTTCTTACTTCCAATTCTTTAATATTCACAACTTACGATTAGTATAGTGATTATGATTAAAGATTTAGGCATTAACTCCCGGCTTTACAAATGCTTGAGTAAGTAAAAATATGCTTTATCGAGAATTCATCATTGAGATGGAATTATTTCGGAAAGTTGAATTTTCTGTGTTTTCATTTAATGATGATCCGGTCCTTTACTGACAGATACTGTGTTGCGATTGTTATTCCAACACAGCAATTAATTAATCAGTATACAGACAGAAGTTCATGTGGGTTATTCCATCCGTCGGTGGATTTGTACAGACATTTTTTCGAATGAAAAGTGAAACATTATGTTTCAAAAAACTCGGAGTGAATCAAAACAGAGACTTTCCTGCTTACACACGCGTACAAAAACATCAGTTTTTAGGAACTGCCTGAGTCATCTTCTCACATCTCAAAACATCTTATTTTGACTTAGGTATATATGAGACGACTACCTTTGATGTTTTCAATTACAACAGAAGCCTACGCCAATTCAGTACAATTTCGTTTGATCTCTTTCTTTTTGCTTATTTTTTTTTATCTGAAGCCAATGTATTGAGGGAAGAGTTTTGCTGGCTAAACTGTTGTTTTTCCTTGTGACTGATTGTGATTTGTGAGCGATAGTAGAGTTTCATTTTTCATATTGACAAAAACTGTATATTATTTATGAGGTTTGTCGTGTACCAAAGCAAGCGTACATTACTGTTTTTCTTCTCAAATAGAAAATGCATACATTCATACATGCTTACCAGTTTGGGCTCTGTTGATCGCTGGCGTAGGATGAAATTTCCTTCCAATCGATATGTGAGAAAAGTTTTGCTAGCCATTTCGTTCCATACATAATATTGTACACATGATCCAATGATTCATTTATTCACATCCCAAAATCGAAACCTATACAAGTATTGTATTTGATACTCCCTGAGTCTGCTGTAATGAAGCCAGGCTTGTGCAACAAAAGGATTTTTTTGCCTGAAATTCAAGAGAAGCATATAATGATTGACATGCAACGTTCGCTTTCTTTCTTTTCTCGAATTTCTTTTGCTCAACTTTACCAGATCTGGATTTAGGCTTGGAATAAAATGACTGACGTGGCTCATAATATGTGCATATTGCTAAGTATTACTGTGTCTTGCATTATAAAACTATGGTGTGCTCGAGATGTCTGATTGCATACTTTGGAAGTTAATGACTGCCCTAATTGATGGCTTTATGACGTGGTAATTAATATGTTCAGGGAAAAACAACGATTGTGAAGGACAAAGCACCTCATTAGCTCATATCACTACACAAAGGTATCAAAATTCATGAAAGTAAATCCAAACAAAAGTTTTCCAGAGGCGAACTCTGAATGCCACACATGTAATTTTATAACCAAAAATATGAAACATTGTAATACTGATTACTGAGTGCTTGTACTAGTTTCTTTTGCGTGCAAAATTTCTCTCATTTTATAAATAAGTATCATGCAAGACAATGGCTGTAAACTGAAACTCTGGAAATCTACTTCCTTTAGGCAGTTCGTCTTAGGCATTCGTACAGATGATTTGTTCCTCTTTGTTAGTTACTTTTGTAGGAAATGGTCTATTTTGCTCTTAGGTCTAACAGAAATGATGTGACACCATTTTTTATAGCGTGATGTGATCCTGATTTTC
Organism: Seira musarum; assembly: GCA_027743895.1. Classification (NCBI taxonomy): domain Eukaryota; kingdom Metazoa; phylum Arthropoda; class Collembola; order Entomobryomorpha; family Entomobryidae; genus Seira; species Seira musarum. The sequence goes on along the minus strand of JAHZMX010000652.1, from coordinate 34,303 downwards.
ATTGTCATACTTTCATTAGCTTTGTCCAATTTTCATAATTATGTCAAAACAATGTAGTCCTAAAAGCAGTGCTAATATGTTCCATTATCGGTGCTTTGTTCCATTACACTATGCAGCAGTTTTGTTCTGGATTGTTTAATGTAACCAAAATATTACTACATACCTAAGTACACTGCTTTCACTCTTATTAAGGCATATTATTTCCATTTTCGATTGAACAGAAAGAAAAACCTATTTTATAGGTTTTGTAAAAGGAACCATAATGTGACGTATGCTTTGTTTCTAATTACCCCTTATTGGATATTTTTATATTCTTCTTCTGAAGATATCGTAGAATGTTTTTCAAAAATCAAATTATGTGTGACGCATGAAAATGAAGTTGAAGATTGAGAATGGAAAGCAATGAAGAACTTGCTGTAAATCCACTACCGTAATAATAATTGCATAATAAATCCATTGATCTTTTTTCATAATCCTTCACCTACGTATTCCTTTTTCCTGGTATATTGGAATCGCATTTTCAATTGCATCAACCATCAGCCACACCAGTGACGCAAATATTAGGACGTTTCACACAGAGAACCATTGCCTCATTTCAATCGCGATATATTTAGTGTGTGTAGGGAATAAAGGACCAGGAAAAGTTTGAATGTTTAGTGTGTTATTATAGGTAAGCGTTTGACACACGACTACGACTACTTACATGCCAAATTTATTTCCACCCCTCTCTTTGTAACGTTCTTCAAGTGCCACATTAAACAGTAACAGGTTGTGTGAGAGAAAGTGGGCAACGTCGGTAGTAGGGGACTTGGATTAGAACCAGAAGAAAGTAGGAAAAGCTCTTGTTGTAGAAGCTCTCTAGACGAAATCCACTACCTCCGAACGTCTCTGAACCGTTTGAGCCTGAAATGTTTGCATGCACAAGATAAAAATCCATGTTTGGAGTAGTTTTTTCTCTTTCTACAAGCAGAAGAGAAAGGGGTGAGAGAGGTCCGTTGTGTGAGTGATTTTACTCCCTGTACGATGCTGAACTTACCAAGATAGTAGTAAGTAGTGTGGCCTGCACATAGCTTACAACTTCCGAAATATATAAATACGAAGTCCTGGGTTTATTACCCATTCCATTGTAGTAATCTCATGCTATTGCTATTTAAGATGACTGCTGGCAATCCTCACCAACCTCCGCTCCGGGAACGAGAGGATCGGTGAAATAAACGCATGCCGGTTGAAAAAAGCGTGGTAGAGATACTCACACTTTCCTTTTTCTTCTTTTAATACTTGCCTCCAGATTTTTCGACCACTTTTGTCCTGTCCCCGTGAAGATGTGAATTTTCTTTGTATCGATTTTCATGTTGTAGTTGTAGTATATAGTCTTCTTTCAAGAGAAGAGAAGACTATTTCCCCTTCCATTTCACTTCTAAACTACTACTTCAGTTAGACTTTAGGGTTACTTTAGACAAAATGAATTCATCATAATAAAGTTGTTTGAGGGTTCTTTATTTGAACATTTTGAAAACTTTCAATTGTTCCATCATTTTCTTTTCTTACTCAAATAATTGAATAAAAAAATGACTGGCTTGTACTGAGGAAGCCAAGTTATTGATGGGACTACAACGCGAGAAAGATATTATGCCCGTGGCGGATAAGAGACGAAAGCGGGTAAGAATGTGCTTTCTCTCTGATTATAGTGGGCACTATCATCATGAAGGAATGACTGTCGTAGTTATTTTATATTATTAGTACATTCAGAGGAGGCAAGGCAAAGCCGCTCGCTGCTGTCGTGTAAAGGTAATAGTAATAGGAATGCTGTAGTAATAGTGGTAGTAGTAGTAGTAGTTGGAGCAAGGGAAAGGAAAATTTGTAACGTTACTTTACATGAAGAAATGGGAGACTCGGTTGGGATCGCTGTGAAAGGAAGACGTCAGAGACCGGTGTAGATCAATACATGAGAGCCTTCTTGTTAACTGGTTTTCCCCTAGTACCTTCAGCTAGATTTGCTTTCATCGTGAATCCCAATGCATATTAAGGGTGTACACAGACACACTCACACAAACACACATACACACACGAGCTGTAGCTTTCTCCAGCCAATGCAATGGTTGTTATCACTTGTGCTTATTTGTTTGGCGTGTCTCTAAAGAACTCGTGAGTGAGTTCAGTTCGGTCTAGTCTGGCTGGGCTGGTAGTTTCCGAAAGTGGAAAAATGGTAGCAGAGTGTATGGAAAGTAATGTGTGTTGATGTTTCTATTGGCGTGAAGTACATAACGGAGTTAAGGAAAGCTATTGAAGCACATGAAGCATCGGCGGAAGCCTCACCCTCATCCTGCCTTGCTTTCTAGAGGCATAACGAAGAGGAGAGCAGAGAGTCCGAGCATGGGCATTACCCGCTTTATGAAAGGCACCGAAAATCTCCGATTAGGGAGAAATTTAAGTGTGGTTGTTAGAGAAGGAGTGAGATAGACATGAATCGAGCAACGGAGCAACCCATTACTTCTCAGTACTCCATTGTGTGTCCATTTTATAATCTAATCTGGAAGAGATGGTTTCTAAGAGATTTCCCCTGTCCCATCTTCCCCATCTCTTTCTCTTATCGTCTTATAAGGGTTGTAGGACTATACTTCACAGTTACAAAGTGTTGTTGGACCGGCGCATAATAGTGAAAAACAAAAATACAATTGACGTCACGACATGACCCTTGACCTTAGTAAATTACAGGTTTTTCGTGCTATCTATTTTGAGTGGTGTTTTGATGCCTTCATGGGCGGTTAAGTTGTAAAAGAGACTTAATATTTATGTGGGGGCACGTGTTGATCGATTCATATTTAGTTGCTCGTTACAGCTTCTGCTGTGTCCTTAGATAGTTCTCGCTAATATAACTTGAAGAGAACAATGCGAGTGCATCCTTTGAGTAGAACTTGAGAAATGCCTAAAAGAAAAGTCAGTGATTTCTTTGTCAACTCCGCACCCGATGACTTTCTCTCGCAGAAAGACTCCTTGTCAAATAATTAGTTCTATGATATTACGAAATGACCAACCTATTCATGGTAATGGTACCTAAATAGCAGGGTCGCGCCTACCCTCTACCCCCGGAGTGATAAGGGATTTGAAGTAATGCTTCCTTTAAGATGATATTATGATTACAAAATTGAAATAGGGCTTATTTACAAAGTGCTCCAATCCCATTTATACTTACGTGCATTTGATTCGATTATTCCTGACTGTAGTCGTTCAAAAATATTTTGTAATATTAAAATGCACAATGATATGATATGACTGAACTTCGTATGATTATACAGTTTACTTCTTTATTAAGCTTCAGGTATCGTCTTCCTCTATTGCTAATTAGTAATCTAAGTAGATAGTAAAGGAATTTTAAAAATTACACACTGCATACGTATCTTACTTTCATGATTAGTTATTATTGCCGTGTGTGCTATTATATATGTACTATTTGCAAACTAAGTGCAATACAATGAAGTTTTATTTCAAAGACGTACTTTTATTCTCTTTTGGCGAATTTATTTATCAATTTCTATTGATCTCGTTGTAGAATAAAAATAACATAATATGGCCTTCGATTGATCAATTGTAATTAACTAATTCACATTTTTAACTATTTACAGGAGTTTTAGCAGGTCACGACAATCGAGTGAGCTGCTTGGGTGTTACAGAGGACGGTATGGCTGTCGCCACCGGATCCTGGGATAGTTTTTTGAAGATATGGAACTAGGCATCCTACTGAAAATTATGAATTGTATTCAATTAAAAGTTCGTATAGGATTTTCATACGGTTATGTAACAGTGGTGTGCGCTTCTGTAAATTGTATTGCAACCACACGCTTTTTCCCATTTGTTAGAAATTGTGTCAGAGGCCAAGTCCGAGAAAACAAACTTGTGGGACACACGTTACATTATGATTCCTTTGTTCATGATGCTCTATAAATATATGTATATCTCTTCGTTTTAGGTGTTAGGTGCGTCTTTTTAGAATTGTGTGTCCCCGAGTAAAAGTAAACTCCAAAAAGTCCGGTAATAGGAGTTGAAGAGTTTTTATACGAATTCTATCATATAAATAGTTCCCAAGCTCCCAGCTCGCTTTCCCTCCGTGTTATCATACAGGAGAGTCATTCTCATCATAATTTATTAATACTGACATACTGATAAACAGCAAAAAATGCTGCACTAGCCATGTGTTTTCTTATTAAACAATATTCCAAAAAAGAATAATTATTATTGTGCATTACAATTATTATGTATTTATTGAGTTGGTTGCGAGCGCTTGGATCAATTGTGTACTAAGTGATCAAGTAATTAAGATGTTGATAAGATTTGTTATTATTATTAACTCTACTACAGGCATATGGCTAGGATACATATAAATATATATAAACTAATAACATGATTTTTAAGAAGAAAAAAAAACAAATCGATTTAATTAACCTCTTTAAAATGTGTATAAAGCCGACAACGTAAGGCATTTCATATGTATTAGCTACATACTATTACTCTCATCATTGTATGAATAACTACAACTTATGATACGATATCTATGATCTATAAGAACAAAAATAGGAACACTGTATTTAAAAGCAGTGTCAGATTTTGTTACATTCATGTGAAAACTGTACATTACTGCCAGGTTGTCATACATAACTACATACATAATTCAATGTAAAACGATGTAGCACAGAAAGTTTGATTGCTTGCACATGTTACATTTTTAATCTCTTCCACGGTTGTTGTAAAGTCGCACAAGAACAAGAGCCAGAACAATTAAATTTGCATAGATTGATGCTTCTGAGCAATGATCATGTTTGCTTTTGAATTGAGTTTCTTTTTTGCATGGAATAAATATTACTTGTACGATTACTTTACTACAATATGCTACGTTTTATTTCTGTCTTATTNCTACAACTTATGATACGATATCTATGATCTATAAGAACAAAAATAGGAACACTGTATTTAAAAGCAGTGTCAGATTTTGTTACATTCATGTGAAAACTGTACATTACTGCCAGGTTGTCATACATAACTACATACATAATTCAATGTAAAACGATGTAGCACAGAAAGTTTGATTGCTTGCACATGTTACATTTTTAATCTCTTCCACGGTTGTTGTAAAGTCGCACAAGAACAAGAGCCAGAACAATTAAATTTGCATAGATTGATGCTTCTGAGCAATGATCATGTTTGCTTTTGAATTGAGTTTCTTTTTTGCATGGAATAAATATTACTTGTACGATTACTTTACTACAATATGCTACGTTTTATTTCTGTCTTATTTGTAGGTGAATGGTAACAAACGCAGTAAGTATTTACATCTTTGTTATCATTGTGTATTATTGTATGTTATTATATTTTTTTTTTAAACAAAAAGACTATAGAAGTCTATCGAAACCACTCCTTTGTGCAGGTGCATATACCAGCCGCCCTAACTCANGCAGTAAGTATTTACATCTTTGTTATCATTGTGTATTATTGTATGTTATTATAATTTTTTTTAAACAAAAAGACTATAGAAGTCTATCGAAACCACTCCTTTGTGCAGGTGCATATACCAGCCGCCCTAACTCACTCTCAGGAGTATCAGTTGGTTATGTAAACGTTGCAAGAGTATCATTCTTTTAAATTGTTTTTAATTTACTATATTCTTGATTTTTGAGTTTTTGTGTATTCCACTTCAGGTTTACACTCTTGTGTTATTTTTCGCTTATTTTCTACAATTTTTAGTTAATATTTGCTTTGAGCTTAATTATTGTAATTAATGAAGTTGTAGACTATTTTATGAAGCTGTCATAATATATACCATAGATTTTGACCTAAAGTATAATTCTTCGTATTCCATGTTATAATAATATATAATAATTATTAAATTACCTTATTTGATTTAACTATTTCTCTTTATGAATTTTTATTCGTTACACAATAGCTAAACCCAATGATAGTCAGCATTAAATTAGTCGCATCATCTCAGTCAGTAAATATTAAATTACATTATGACGGAAAGGTTTCTAAAAAATGGCCATCGCTATTACATAATATGATGTAGTGTATGTATATATGTGTAAGTTGAAGAGCTTAATTTTCAGCGGACTTGCATGTTGTTGGCCCTAAAGTGTTTGTCTTGCGTTCTTATTGACTGGTGTTCATCATCATCCCATTCTTTAATTCATCTCATGAACCTCATCATTGACGAGAAGACGTGTTGTGTAAATCAATTTAATTGTATGAATTCGAAATTCGATCGGTCTCCTCATTTTTTCAAATGGACAAATTCCATTTTTACGTTCTTCACAAAAAATAATAAAAAAAATTAGTGAATTGGTGGATCAGAGACCATTAAAGGCTGTTGGGGTGGATTGAATGGGGACCACAAGCACAAGAATTATTAATGATTTAAAGGAGGCAGAATGAGGTTCTACATTTACTCGTCAGCACATATACCTTATATAGGCACTATGCACAAGGACTCTGAAAGGTTATAATGAGATGAAGAGGTTTCACTCTTTATTTTTTACAAATATCCCCACACCTTAAATAACGTGACACATTGTCCTTTGTTCATTTAAATATACTTTTGCTCCGATTTGATATGTATTTCCTCTACTTCGGGGAATGAACTGGCGTACACTTTGTTAATGAAATACTTCTTCCTACTTATTGTCCAAGACATTGTCTGGTTAATCAATCAATGACACCTTCGACACAATTACTGAATTTGTTGCTTCAAAATTTGATTAGGAAATGAATGAGCAAGCAAGCAAGCGGGAAGACCGAAAAAGTTTGTGAAATGAATGAATGCCGCGCGTATAACATGTACGTAACATAATATGCAAGTCTACATTCAACCTTTTCCTTTCTTCACATCACGTCATGAATCATGAAAAGTGCGATTTTACAAGACGAAGACGCAGGTTTACTGTTTGTTGAAGATCCTATTCCAAGTAATTGGATTGGCCGTGAAGATCAAGTGCTCAATTATTATATATTATGTAGTTCATATTTATTTACCTTTTGGCTGAAAATATTTTATCAGTGCCATCATAAAGACAGCAAGTTTTAATTAGAAAAGTATTGAAATTGAAAACTTCACAATTTGCAAAGGATATCTTGAGTAAAGCAAGTTACGACATTGAACTTGGGAGCGTGGTTCAATCTTTTTGTAAAAATGATTGATTACGATTATTACATATTGATATATATGATTCGAAAAATGTTTTGTTATAAGGTAGAAATACTAAATGTTACACACTCCAGAGAACTCTGTCTGTCTGTGGTCCGCAGTCTCATATTTGCCATTTCAACCACACTTCCATCAAGAATAGATTGTGGATTTCAGTAACAAAAAAAAGAAAAGAAAAACATACATACTGCCATAAATATTCTCACTTACTGATTATTACACACAACTGTGGTCAAATTAGAGGAGAAAATACATCAAAATATAAAAATTTGAGTGTTTAAAATATTTAGGCACATGAAATCTTGCATATTTAAGTAGATTATATTCAGGGAAAAACAAATAAAAAAGGATCAAGGATTCACGTAGATGTTAACAGGTTGCAAAGAAAGCATGCTTAAAAATGATCGTCGCTTTGTGCCTGACCAACAACAGCGCTTTTACAATGACTTTTGGTTTATTAACAGTTCAATCAGACAGACCTTCTGCATGCCCTATTAAGTTTGTGGATATGAAAATCGAATATTTTAATTTTTTGCTTTATCAAAATTCATGCTTCTATGCAGTTTTGATGCAATGAATATTTTATATTTCTATGCAAAAGACAAAAACTTCCTTGAATTGGGTGGTAGAATAGTAATAATAAGCCCATTCTCGATTCGGGCTCGCAAGACAAGCTTAGAATGATGAAGCCCGAGAGTGAGCGGGGCAATGCAACCTTCTTATTTGGAAACTCGAAACAAGTTCGAGGTGAAATAATATGATTTCTTGTCTTCGCAATTTACTAGTCAGTCAATAAATAGGTAGTTGGTCATTTTATGAAGACGCTTGTTCATGAAAGTAAAACTTGCTTTCTTCGAATAAACTCATAATGTTGCCAGAAGTTGAGGTGAAAAATAAATGTTACGCGCGATATTATGCACAGGAAAAAGAAAAGATTTGTCAATCTTTGATGCTTTCATGCCAAAACAATGTTCATGTAATTATAAATATTGTAAAACACTTTTGTATTTGACGGGCTCAGGAAAAAAACGCGTTGTTTTGACATAAGAGCATGATGTTCACAAGAACTTAAGATTGTGAATAATGTAGCGCTTTAAAAATGCCGGTGTTAATGTAATTAACAGCGACTGCCGCTTCGAACTGGTCTGAAATACATTTTTTAAAACTTTAAAAGTACAGACATTGCTTATGATTTTGCATATAGCGCGCACACACACACACATATACACATTCTATACATGGTTTCTATAATATATTAAGGATGGAAATAATGGATGATCCAGGACATCCATGATCTTTCATTTAAGATAACGAAAGATTACTAGTTCACAAACGATGTATGTTGAAATTGAAATGTTGAGACCTTTTGATATCTATGGTAACCAAGGTTATTATGGAAGGGAAATAAATGATCTTTGGCAGACTAATTGAATTTTTAAAAAACTAATTAAAATCAGTGATCATTGTGTTCTGTCCACCAAGCCATGACCACATTAATCGAAACATGCCATAAGTAGACCAAATAAAGTGTTGAAAATTCGGACGCCAACTTTACATTGACTACGAGAAAATAAAACAGAACACCAAAATGGAATAAATATGTGTATACAAGTTCATTTATAAATGTGTTTTTATGTCTATTCTATGTCCTAATATTACATACCAGATAATTTGTGTAGGTATCATCATTACATTTAAATATAATAATTATGAATAGGGTTATCTACGTATGACTAAAAAGAATAATGGAAAAATAAGATAATAATAATAAACTAAGTTATTATTATTGTTGACCTAGCCTTACTACATGTCACTTAAAATCACCTTAATTATAATACCATTCATTTAGAAATTATCCAATAAGGGTCGTCCTTCACTATTTGCTCCTCATCACGACTACGACATATTATATGTTGCAAATTGCAAAACTAATCGTGTACAGTTTTTGATCTATGCGTAAGACAAGACTATGGCAATTATTTATGAATACCCTATAATATGCAAAAAAAATTAATTAGGCAAAGCTAAAAAACCGATTTTAAACTAGAAGAAAATGATGCTGCCAAAAGTTTACTTTTAAGGGTTAAGGACAGAACCATAATTAGAATAATTGTATATGATATTATGACATAATTATAAAAGATGAAAATATCACAGTAACTCTACGTTATAATTATGGCTAGGTTTGATTAAATATTGGTATATAAACTGTTGTGTAATGGATACTATACTATATGACGGTAATTGATATGACACTGTACTTTTAACATTCACAAAGAAGAAACTCATTTGTTGCATAAGACTTTTAGCTTTAAGAAGTAAAAGTATGCATGTACGTACGTTTTATTACATACTTTGTAAATAAGTATAATTGATAAAAATTTTATTACACCTGTGAAAACTGGTAATTACTCAAAAATCCTAAATTTATGAATTTAGTTTCTTACTGCTTCTGTACATTCAAATTTGTAGGGTATATGGGATATCATAAAATCTATAAATATATTACAGCCGTTACTGTAAGTTAGCTTCATTGTCATGTTCTCCATCATCCATTTCAAAAATAATATCGCTAAATCTTAGGCAGAAAATATACTACCTACGATAAGCTATACATATATTTAATGTAAATAAGTGACGAATGTAACTTTAGAACTGCCTGTATGCATGGAAGGAAAAGTGAAATGTATGTCAAAAAATGTGTGTGGCTGTTGTGTGGTCTAAATGTAAGGAGTAGTGAGTAGATAACGATTTGCATTAAACTTTTTGGAAACAGAATGCTTCTTTTAATTAAAAATTAATCCAAATACACTAGACTACTTGAAAAAAAATGTGTCATTTTGTCTCTCATTCTTTTCGCATTCCATTTCTGATACCCTTGAAAGTACGTTTGCAAGCTACCAACATAACCAGTACATATTTGAACCCCTTTTCCTTGAATCAATGAATCAAGAACCAAGTATCAACTTCCATGTATATACATGAAAACATGAAGTAGAGCGAAGTTGCAAAGGTTACATAAATATTTGAATGAAGGTGTACATGTTTGCAATTTTTTCAAAGTTCCCATTACATGAAAGTTTTTGATGGACCGTGATAGCCAAATGCAAAAAAAAAAATTGGAAGAGAAAATTTATATTTTTGGGATTCATTTTTAATTCATCATTTCAAAGGTACAGATTTCCAAACACCCAGTTACATACTGAAATGCTTAGCACGAATTCAACGCATTATCTAAGTCCGCAATCAGGTCCTGCACGGACTCGAGACCGATGGACAATCTAACAAAAGATTCCGTTATTCCCAGTTGTGCCCTCAAGTCTGCTGGAACGGATGCATGAGTCATCGAGAACCTTAAATAAATATTCAATACTGGTGTCAACTTCACAGTGAAAGTGAATGGTTGAGATAATAATTTAATATTACCTACACTTTACTACTATGCTTTACTAAGTTTATGCATTGCTTACGGCAATTCTGCAAGACTTTCATATCCCCCTAAGCTCTCTGCAAGGCTGAATATCTTCAAATTTTGAAGGAATGTTGTAGAGCTGCCAGACTTTAGATAAAATGAGATTAATCCGGAATGTCCTGAAGTCTGCTTTAAAGCAAGTGCATGTTGTGGGTGATTGGGTAAACCAGGATGCAATACTTTCTCCACTTTTGGATGCGAAGATAAAAATTTTGCAATATTCATAGCATTATGCATGTGTAACGGCATCCGAACATGCAGTGTCCGAAGGCTGCGAAGAACCAAGTAGCAGTCAAAAGGTGATGGTACCGCCCCAAGTGCTTATAATAAATAAGGTATGGAATATTACGAAAAAACCATTTGATTTTTATCTTTACATTTCATCTCTATTTTGCTAGAAACTTACAATTTTGTAAGAACGCCAGCCTTTCTTTCAAATCGTCACTGGATGTAACAATCGCACCCATCAGAACGTCGGAATGTCCATTCATGTATTTGGTTAATGAATAAACTACGACATCGGCTCCAAGCAGTAACGGTCGCTTGAAATGCAATCACATTAACGTTGCCTTTATACAAGTGAATTTCGAACAAAAACTTTTCAAGAGTACTTGAATTAAGTTTAAGTACCTGAAAATATGACGTTAGAAACGTGTTGTCCACCACCACAATTATATCTTTGGAGAAGTTGTGACACAATTCGGCAACTGCAGCGATATCAACCACCTTCAAGGTTGGATTAGTAGGTGTTTCTATCCAAACCATCTACGAATATTTGCGAAGCTTTACATTGGAAAATGTTTTGAATTGTAACAATGTGCTTGAATTAAAATATAAAACAACACACACACACACCTTTGTCTTTGGAGATAGCGACTTCTTCACCAACTCCAGATCAGTTAGGTCAACAAAATCTGTTTCGATATTTGCTGTTTTCATCATTTGACGAAATAAACGGCCAGTCCCTCCATAAAGATCATCCATACTTAAAATTCTGTCACCGCTACTTAGCATCGTTACTAAATTAGTAGTTGCAGCTAGCCCCGATGAATACACCAGCCCTAAATAAAGACAGAAAAGCGTACTATACTATAAATGTGTCAAACAGTTTATAATACTTCTGTTTCGGAATATTAATGTGGGAGAATACCATGTTTGCCTTCGTCCAATGCAGCTAACGTTGCTTCCAGAATTTGTCGGGTTGGATTTCCACTTCTCGTATACTCGTACCCCTAAGATCAACCACATTCATTTAATTCTTCAGTTATAATATCGATATTCTTATGACGCATGAAATCATGAAAGAGCCCAAACTTGCTGAAACTAAAATGCATTCTGATTACCCTATGTTGTGCAGGGGCATCCTGCTCGAAAGTTGTCGACAAAGAAATCGACGGCACCACCGGAGCATATGACCAGTCCTTTGGAGTGTATCCCGAATGAATGGCCTTCGTCGCAAAATTGGAATCAGTAGGAAGCCAAGAAGAAATGTTTCCGTTACTTTCCCCCATGATTATTATTATTCACCAACGACTACGATTAACAACTGTCTATAATTAATTTTGAAACCAGAGAAAATATTGCATGAACTTCTCACCAGCATGAGCAGCTTGTGCTATTTGTTTGTTACTTTACAGCACTACTTCTGTCTGACTATGACATGATGATGCAATGCAATACAAAAACACATTTTTGAGGAAAAAAGACCCGCTTTTTGGAACTTGTCCAATGAAAGAAACTCGTTCTTTTTTAACCTTATCACAAGAATACATAATACATATCATATCATATCATAACGCGTCGTGTCGTGCAAAGTGGCCTTTTTTGGCTTTAAAAAAAATTGTATTCAGAGTTTTGATTTAAAAAAAACGTAGAGTAGAGATTTTAATTTCACAACAGGAGAAAAATGTGTAAGTTATGCTTTTTCATATTGACGCTGCTGCATTTAAATCTGCTGTTCGATGTGACATAGGCGTATCTGGTTATAGATTTTGTTTTGATTTCGGTTTTTACCTCACTATTCTCGTGTCAGTGGTTGCAATGCAAATATTAGCTTTTTTTCTGTATTTCTAATTTCTATTTCTTCAATTGTGATGTGATTGACCTTACCTATAGCTACGATTTGATCAATTAGCGTCTGTTTTGAACCAAGGAAAAAGCAGGCATGTCTGTCTGCTCTGCGTCTGCTTTTATGACGAATACCCTTTCACTACCATAATTCGACAAAAAAAATTTCCTTTCACCGCGTCTATGCCGTTTATCATGCAAAAGTGAAAGTTCGCAACGAAAATGATATGGAAAAGTGAAGCATTGTTAATTAATACTGATTATAACGTCATTATAAGTTAGTAGTCGTAATATTGCTGGAACTCGTGATTGTGGAGGAATAAGTTGGAAGGTATTGTCAAATAAATACATAATTTTCTATTTTATCTTTTATTCAATGAAATCAAGACGACGCGAGCTTTTTTTTGCTTTTCTTTCACTTTCATTTTGTATGTTATGTACAGTACTGGAAAGTAATTTTCGAAGTAAGAACTCTTCTGCAATAATATAAATACATATATTTGATACTTGACTCTTTGCAATTACAGGAATTTGCTGTTCTAAGTGATGTCGTTGCCATTGTCATATGACACACCAACAAAATAGGAAGAGTGGAATTCATTCATCAATCTGTAATTTTTATTTGTTGAATTACGTTGCACAAATATCGTAGTTGACATATGCAGTTGGGAGTCGGATGTGAGAAAAAGCGACAGTTTTTTATTGATTTTCTAGTTATGAAACGCAAAGTGCAATTTCTCCTGAACAACAAAATAATTATTGTTTGTTGGAAAGGGAAGAAACGAACAAAGTGTTTTCATAAGATCTCCATGGTCCGGTGGCAGGCATTCCCTAAATCCATATATTTAGCAAGTATGTAAATGTAAATGTGTAATGTGTGTGGATGTGTTCTCCTGAGCCAAACAAGAGTCGAGTGAGTGCTAGTCATAGTCAAGTCACTATATTACATGGATGCGATGCATGACAAAAACATCATTTCACAATACCAGCGAGCCCCTTCCTGGACACGTTGCTAATAAATAGAAGAGCAGTTGTTTTCCGGTGTAAGTGAAAACGAGATTAGTTTTAGTTTTCAGTTATAATCTAATAAATTTCTTTGCATTTTAGTCGACCATTTCTGCAAAAATGGGTTCCCAAAAAGACAAGGATAACGACGAACTGGCGAGGTCAATGAAGCTGTTAAAGTTACAGCCTAAACCTCCCAGGACCCCTGAGGAGGCTCTGTATAGACAGTTTGAATTTTGGTCAACACAACCAGTGCCTAAAATGGGTAATGACTAATGACAAAATTTTTTTATAATATGTATGTTTAAGTATGTATGCATATATATACGTTGTGAAAAGATTCAGAAATTATGTGTCGTTACATCGTGTCTCTTTGTTTATGGAAACAGATGAGGTTATCACGACGAATGAGCCTATTGAACCTGACGTGCCGACTGAACTGATAAGAAAAGAGCCTTACACACTTCCAGACGGTTTTATATGGGATACTTTAGACCTAGAAGATATGGCTGTGGTAAGCCGGTAAAATGTATTCTTCGTCAGATATCACATAAAGCTCAACATATCTTGATTACAATTTGCTAGTAATAACGGCTCTTTATTTTTCTCACACTATTTTGCAGTTAAAGGAACTGTACGTACTGTTGAGCGAGAATTATGTAGAGGATGATGACTGCTTATTTAGATTTGATTATCCACCCGAGTTTCTAAAATGGTACGTGTAAAAGGGAGCTAATTATGATATGTAAGTACATTTTTGCAGAAATTGACGAATTAATTTGTGAGCGCCTTTAGGGCTCTTAAACCTCCTGAGTGGAAGAGAGAGTGGCATTGTGGCGTACGCGTTACGAAGAATAAAAAATTAGTGGGATTCATATCCGCGATTCCGGCCACAATAGGGGTTCATGGGAAGTAGGTTGATCATTTTATTTTGTTATTTATTACGATATGCTTCTTTTACACATTCATTATTATATGATTAATGTTTATTTCTTTATCTATTGTAGGTCTTTGAAAATTGTGGAAATAAACTTTCTGTGCGTGCATAAAAAACTTCGTTCAAAGCGAGTTGCTCCAGTTCTAATTCGAGAGATAACTAGAAGGGTGAATGTCCACGGAATTTTCCAAGCAGTCTATACGGCTGGTGTCGTTTTACCTAAACCAATTACTACCTGTCGATACTGGCATAGGTCTTTGAATCCGAAGAAGCTCATTGAGACTCGTTTTTCGCATCTTACGAGGAACATGACCCTTCAGCGTACAATCAAATTGTTTAAGCTACCCGCAGAACCCAAATGTGGCCTTTTGAGACCCTTAACCCATGCAGATGTGTCAGGAGCTCATGCACTGTTGAAAAAATATCTAGAGAAATTTAAACTGCGACCAGAATTTGATGAAAAAGAATTCGAACATTGGTTTTCTCCACGAAAGGATATTGTGGAGACATTTGTCGTTGAAAAAGACGGCGTAATTACAGGTATGAATGAGGATTATTCATTGATGATAATAGATTCATTTATTTTCGCTATTCAGAGTCAATTAAAATCTTTGTTTTTTTTCAGACATGATAAGTTACTATGCCTTGCCATCTACCGTTGTGAATAACCCTGTGCATAAATCGATCAAAGCTGCTTATTCTTTCTATAATGTAGCGACATCGATGACTCTACAGGAGCTAATGTCTGATGCGCTTATTCTGGCAAAGAATGTAAGGATTTATTAGATCCAATTATCCAATGACATGTAATAGTTAATTGCTGCGACAATTTTCCACAAGCTAAACAAGGATTTCTATGGTCTTATGTTGCAGGGAGGTTTCGATGTTTTTAATGCATTGGATTTAATGGATAATAAACAATTTTTGGAGAATCTTAAGTTTGGAGTCGGAGATGGAAATCTTCAATACTATTTGTACAACTGGAGATGTCCCTCAGTGAATCCAACTGAAATTGGACTGGTTTTGCAATAGCGACGTGAATGTGAATCATGAATGTAGGGAGGGGTTCAGAGAATTCGCCGGTGATAAAGAATTCGTTTCCTACTCAAAAGTCATTAAATTCACAAGTACATAATATATGTTAATATTCAATCAACATTTGATTTGTGTAATGCTTTAGGTGTATAAAATAAATGTTTCGTTACAATGACACAGCATTTCGCATGCCAAGCATTTAGTATAAGTATTTCTAATTGCATTAATCCGTGGATTTTTTTTTTTAAAATGCCTTTTTTTCATTGAAAAAACTATTTATTTCCAAACTATATAATTATTCTAGATTCTTGTTGTTCTTGTTGGTTGTTGTTGCTTTTACGGGCAGTAATTACTGCTTCAGATATAGATAATTTAATTATTGAAAACAATATTAAAGCTGAGTGGAACTGCATTAATAATCTTCACGCAGCTGTTTAACGAAATACTTTGTAGGTAGGTAGCATAAATTAATTATTTCAAGAATATTTATTCGTAACTTGATGTGACCTTCATTTATTAAATTCGATTTAATTGTCGTAAAAGCTTGTATACATATATATATATTTAGCTTGTACTATGTCACGGAACTATTTGTAGCATACTTAAATCTTTTTTCACTTTTCTTCCGCCTTTTTTGTAAATAAATATTATGTAGTAGTTATTTAAAAAACTAGCGTAAACAAATGTACCAGTAAAAACCGTCTTCATTTTCATTTGATGCCTTTGAATAAAAAGAAATAAAATATCCATAAGATGTTGATGAGTCGTGGCCCATAGTATAGTTACTTTGCATATTATACGCATACATTAACTTCACTACAAACGCCGTCATCCAAGTTGAACAAATTCGCCTGAAATTCATTTCCTGTTCGCTCAAAATGTCCGGCTTTTCAATTCAATCATTATGCTAATCTTGACTCATTCATATTCTCAAATAGCTCTGTGCTTCATTTATTCATTTGTTCATTTATACATGAGTGGGGGCGATACGAGATTTGGAAACAAAACTAGAATGACATGACATGATATTATGGTGCTTTTAGAAGGATTCAAAGAGATTTGTGATTGGATTATTTGGTGATGTTATGTAGGGAGCTATTATTGGGCCTGAGCACAGAACATCATCGAATCAAAAATAGTGATGCACAGAAGCGATCATTTGGGGCAAAGTGGTTAGCAGTTTTGTGTCTAGTCTAAGTGTAGTTTTTATGCTATCGAGTCCGAGTGAGAACAGAATTATAATCAAGCGATGGTTTTCATGTTTAGGGAGGCTGCTAGGTTTTTATTGTAAGTCTTCATTTACTTGAATTATAATGAAAACATTTTCCCTTATTCCTTTGCCCATATTATCTACTGCGTGCTTGATTGCAGCTACTAAACAATGCAATGCGATGTAGTTCATCGTAGGCTGCTAGGTTTTTATTGTAAGTCTTCATTTACTTGAATTATAATGAAAACATTTTCCCTTATTCCTTTACCCATATTATCTACTGCGTGCTTGATTGCAGCTACTAAACAATGCAATGCGATGTAGTTCATCGTTTGAGTTTGGTTTAATTATCATGCATTGTATGTACACTATAACTTTCTTACGAACATTATGTACATTCATACATCCGTCCACAACAGTCCACTTTACATTTACATTGCATTCCACGTATGCTAAGATCTGTTGTAGAGTAAAGAAGAAGTACATGGACAAGTTAAACATACCGGGTCCCATGCTTCATGCTCTCTCGAGAAAGCAGCTTTCCCAATGCTCCATTTGACTGTATCCAATTTTTCCTCCGTATTTTGTTTGACACGCTCACCGCACCGTCATTCATCCATCATTATATTATTATCGGAAGCCCTGCAGGTCAGCGGAAAAATTAACGCCCATTGATGGACAATTATATTATCGGGAACATTGATTCCACCTTAGTTGGGTTTTTTAGGACACGTAGTACTGTATACAGTTCATAATTTACTGAACTGGTACGCCAAATACCAAAAAAAGACAAAATCATCTATGCACCTCATCTTATACGAGCAATATTTACGGAGAGAACTTCTCAAAACATGAATTTAACTCCGTCCGACACCAGCAAGCAAGCTGGGCTGTTAAAATCTAAAAATTCGTGCATGTAGCCTAATTGCTGGTAACTTGTGTTTTAATGTTTTAAGTGACGTTTTAGCCTGAAAGTGACCCATATAAACCTGCATTGATTTTAAATGTCAGGTTAGTCAAATGGACTAGAAACTTTAGACATTTTTAATCCAAGTGTTCATTTGAGTAGATCGTTGTCTTTTATTTATCTGCATTAAGAAATTATCCCACTAAAAACGTTTTTAAGGAGGACGTTGTTGGTGATTTAGAATGAAATATCGTGTCTGACTTAGCACCGGATGTCAAATAATCTGGTTCGTGTAGTTATAATTATGATGATGTGCGTCCGCAAGCTAAGGCTCCTCTTTATAGTTAACAGTGTAGCAGTAGGATTTAAGTTTGTGGATGTTGATTATGTTCACTGTTAATAGTCTTTCACGTACCATACCCATCGATGATGAACTTTAGTGAAGTTGGGAAAGTCATAGTTCCAACAGTATTTTACGATTTTTCTAAACCTATTTTAAATATTGCTGCCTTAGGTAAGTTCAGTTTTTAGACTTTTAGCTATTCATTAAGTGATTTTTTGAGTTTCACTCGCGCACAGGGTTCCTCATCATGATATATATATTTTAGTTGATACTGTCAATAGTTAGAATATGATGAATACTCACATGATATAAATATAATAATTTTGATTCTAAGACTCGATTTCTTATTTTGGAATTGCCATAGACAATATAATTTCTTCGCTGAAGCTTCTTACACAGATAACCAGACGTCAAGATAGGGATGGTTTGTGGCAAAGAAGAGGATGGTGTTATGGACGGCAGTGCTAAAGATATCGAAGTTGACATGGACGGAAACGATTCCAACGCTTTGAGTACACCCGCACCTCAAGTTCTCATTTTGGATGCTGGGGCTCAATATGGGAAAGTTATAGATCGCAGAGTAAGAGAGTTGAGTATTCATTCAGAAATTTTGCCCCTTGCCACCTCTGCGGAAGACATCACTAGAACGGGATGCAAGTATGTGAAAGTTTCCAATATTACCTTTGTGAATTCCTCTTTTAAT
The DNA here is from genome assembly GCA_027743895.1 of Seira musarum. Lineage (NCBI taxonomy): Eukaryota > Metazoa > Arthropoda > Collembola > Entomobryomorpha > Entomobryidae > Seira > Seira musarum. The sequence goes on along the minus strand of JAHZMX010000652.1, from coordinate 15,435 downwards.
TCAGTTTCATTGACTGCTTTAATTTCTTACTTTGAATTCAGAGCAATAATAATTTCTGGAGGGCCAAATTCCGTTTACGACCCTGACGCTCCTTCTTATGACCCGAAGATTTTTCACCTAGGTTTACCGGTATTAGGGATTTGTTACGGCATGCAAATGATTAACAAAGAGTTTGGAGGAACCGTAATAAAAAAGGAAGCCCGCGAAGATGGTCAGTATACGGTCGACATAGAAAACCGAAGCCGTCTGTTTAAGTGAGTCCGAACACGTTTTCTTTTGGTCGATAGTTAATTGAATCTTTCAAATCGTGTCTTTTTATAATTTGACATCTGTATTGATTTAATTTTTACAGAGGCCTTGACAAGAGGCAATCCGTCTTGTTAACTCATGGGGACAGCATTGATAGAGTCGGGAATGGGTTTCTTGTCATTGGAAACTCTGGAAATATTATTATAGCCATTTCCAATGAAAATCTTCAAATATATGGCGTTCAGTTTCACCCTGAAGTAGATTTAACCACAGAGGGAAAGACAATGCTCAAGAACTTTCTACTTGATATTTCTGGACTCACACCCAGTTACACTTTAAGAAGCCGTGAAACCCAGTGCATCGATTACATCAGAGAAACCGTGAAGAACCATAAAGTTCTGGTGTGTATTTCGATTGTGACAATTTATCAACTTTTCGTGCACCTAATCGTACCAAGCCAAACTATTAAGTATTGTGTTTGATTCATTTCTCTCTTCTTGTTTGTAGATGTTATTGAGCGGTGGTGTTGATTCGACTGTTTGTGCTGCCTTATTGAAAAAAGCGTTAAGGGATGATCAAGTAAGTTTAAAAATTATGGCTTATGTATACATTCGCAGGTACAGAATGATTTTCTCAATTGACTTTTTGATAATTTACTATTTTACTCTACATTATTTTAGATTATTGCTGTTCATGTAGACAATGGATTTTTAAGAAAAAATGAAAGTGATGCCGTGGAACAGTCTCTTAGCAGAATAGGCCTTAAAGTTCACGGTACGACAAAGATCAATTTTCTCGAATATTTAAAGTAAAATTTGTGAGTCCTGAGTATTTTCTTACGTTTTGAATATTTGCAATACAGTGGTCCGAGCTGCGCAAGTGTTTTATGTGGGCACAACTAATCTTCCGATTGATCCTAATAACCCTAATAAATTGGTCCCGTCAAAACAGTTATCTTTCACCACAGAACCGGAAGAAAAACGTAAAATCATTGGGGATGTATTTATGAAGGTTTGTTATTGTTATTGCAGATATAAAATAATGCCAATAAAAAGTTTACCGCTTTCTTTTGCCGTAATGGTTTGCCCATATTAGGATGTTATGTGCACTTCTTTGCTTGTTTTAGGTCGCAGAGAATGTGATATCCTCGTTAAACTTGCATTCAGAAGATGTGCTATTAGGTCAAGGCACCCTGAGACCAGATCTGATTGAATCAGCGTCTAAAGTGGTTTCTGGGAAGGCCGATACTATTAAGACGCATCACAATGATTCTGGCCTCGTAAGGAAACTTCGGGATGAAGGCCGAGTAGTGGAACCATTAAAAGATTTTCATAAAGATGAGGTATTGTTCTTGTATTGATTGACTGCATGTTATATTTTTGGGAGATAAAGAAGGCTAAAGTTTAGAGAGGAAATAGATTTTAGCCGATACAATCTCCCAATATTAAATATGAGTAATGAACAACCTTACAAACTCAAGCACTGTTGGAAGGCTACATTACTCCGAACAGACTCTTCATTATTTTGTACCTCCAGAAATAACTCGCTTAAAATGGTACAATATAATTAATAATTGGTTCTGATTAAAATGATTCTTATAGGTTCGACAACTAGGGCGTGATTTAGGGTTATTGCCTGAGCTCGTTGATCGACATCCTTTTCCCGGTCCAGGGTTAGCTGTTCGCGTCATCTGTGCGCTGGAGCCTTATATGGAAAACGACTTCGCGGAAACCCAAGTTCTTGTTAGGCTAATAGTTGAATATCATAGTATGTTACAAAAGGTAGGCGTTTTTGTACATTATAACCAATTTCCAATGTATAATTATGTAATGCATGTGTATCTATTTTTAATTATTTTCTTATGTTTGTAGGGACACGCTCTTCTTAATAGGTTGGAAGGAGGTTGTAGTAGCGAAGAAAGAGATAGACTTCGAGCAATATCAGCCAAGCAGCAGCTTCGGTCAACATTGTTACCTATACGTACGGTAGGTGTTCAAGGAGATAAACGAACATATTCCTACGTCGCTGCGATTTCCGCTGACGGACAGGCAGATTGGGATGAACTCAGCTTTCTTGCTAGAATCATACCAAAGGTTAGATTTTTTTTTCGGAAAAGTCACGGTCTTTTTTTTATGAAATACATCAGCTTAACACAAATGTTTTGGTTACAACAGATTTGTCATTCAGTTAATCGAGTATGCTACTTGTTTGGTGGTTTGGCGAAAGAACCTATCACCGAAATTACGCCCACGCTTTTAACTCCGGATGTCCTTACTACACTAAGACAGTGTGATTATTCAGCTCATCAAGTAAATTATTTACTTTTTATACAGGGATAATTAGATTATTAGATAATAATAAATAGAATTAGTCATTTATGTGTACGATCGTTTAAACTATTTCAGGTTTTATATGACTCGGGATATGGTGGACAAATCAGTCAAATGCCTGTTGTTTTAATTCCAATTCATTTTGAAAGAAGTCAGCTAAACCGGACTCCATCATGTCAACGATCCGTGGTGCTGCGACCGTTTATAACAAACGATTTCATGACTGGAATCGCTGCAGTTCCGGGTAAACACCTGCCTGTCGAAGTTGTAAACATGATGTGCCAACAAGTTGAAAAAGTTCCAGGAATATCTAGGGTCCTTTACGATCTTACGTCAAAGCCTCCCGGAACAACGGAATGGGAATAGAAATTTTAACGACTTCGTTCACACTGCTCTCAAGACAAGCCTTATTCTTAATTGAAAGCATCTGCTACTCTTTTAATACTGCTTTACAATCTGAAAAAGTCGGATCGTCCTCGATTATCTGAATTGCATCAGTTTGATATAAATCTCCTTTGTTATTTCTTTGATTTTTTCGTAAAATAAATATGCGTTTGTTTTAAAGCTTCTGTTCTGCTCTGATTTTAGCCGATATTGTAATGCCTTGGTTTGTCACACCCCAATCTATAACGTTACTTTTAAATCAACTTCTCTGTATTAAGATTCAATATGCTTTTTTGGAAGCGAGAAACCAATAAAAACTGTTCGTTTTATTCAAGGAAAAGAAATGAGTCTTGAATTCCGCCAGAGAACATCAACGCACCTGAAAGGAACATTCATAATTATAGAGACGTAGCTACAAGTTACAAGAAGTAAATGGCACACAACTAATTTGATCATAATTGTACTGGCGTACTTGTACTAATCGTTCCTTCGTATAAACCCTTCTTTCCCCACGGGAGCTACTGGATCTTAATGTTGTAATAGATTGCTGTTGTAATGCTGTCAAAACCGGGCTAATTAATAAACCAGCTAAACATAATGCTGGACAACAAAATTCATGCACACAAAACAAAAGGAAAAATCTTAAAATTACAACATGAAAAAGGTGTATCCCTATGCATCAAATTCTCAGCAAAGATTTATCACATTTATCAGTTACTCCGTGATCTGCACTCTGCACTAATGATTTAACTGGCGCTTATTATTCTACTCATTACTGAACAATGACGCATTTTTTTCTGGTGTACGAATATGCTTATAATTTTTTCCCAACAACTCTTCTTTATAGTTTAACTGATTTTTTTTTGTATTTTTTTTTTTAAATTTAATATTGTAGTTTAATTGCGTGCGTGTGTTTTGTTTCATTGATGCTTTCATTCGTCAATTGCCAATTCTCAATTTCATTCATAATGAAATTGCAGAACGGATTGCCATTGCAATATCCAAACCTAACATCCAAGGTCTAGAAGAAGTAGCGATATGTATTGTTTGTTCGGTAGTGAACAAGACAATCATAAGCACACATCCTTTTGCTTTAGTATCGTTTTGACTCTTGCTCCATGCGGAATGGAAAGCATTTCTCAAGTCAAGACGTATTGGGGATCATTTATAGTTATATAGTTTAATGTTGTTGATATTCGTGCTTTTATTGTTTAACTCGTTTTGAAAGTAGTAGGAGATTCTTCAAAATCCCTTTAAGGTTAATCTCACTGCATCTGAAATCCCAATAGCGTCCCGTGTTTAGATGTTACAGAAGTATTAAAAATGAATGAAAGTTTGAGTGTAAAAGTTTGCATTTCAAGAGACTGGGGCAAAGTAGGAGATAATCTTTCAAACGAAAGTAAGCAACAAAATGGATGCAAAAAACGTACTTTTGCAAAGTAGAATAAATTAATGTGAATGCAGTTAAATTGTGAATTTTTTAAAATCATATAACAGCTAATCTCTGTCCTCCTGTCTGGGATGGGTTTAAGTGTTGGGGTCCTGCAGCAGCAGGCGAAATCGTCACGTCGAATTGTCCTGCTTTCAAAGGATCTGATATTTCAAGTAAGTAGCAATTTCAGCCACAATGTCTGTTTCAGTTAGTCTTTGTCAGTCAATCAGGACAAGACACGGTATATATCACTTCATGGTTATGTAAGGGAACATTTTCCAGCAAAACAATAATTAGCGTTGAATTAAACTTGTAATTTCCCTAAGAATTTGCGTTTCGTACTTGTGGAGATACTGGAGAATGGTTAGATCGAGACGGCAATCCTACTTCATTAGGATGGACCAATTACACGCCTTGCTTAACTCCTGAAATCAGGGAAATTATGAAACGTCTTGGATCTGATAATGATGCTCAGGTAGGAATTTACCCTAATTCGTATTACCCAATTAGGTTATCACATTCATTATTATTACATGATTAAACTCTGGTGCTTCTTAATTTTGGGAGCAAACGTTGCTTCAGTAAATATGTACATATTATAAAATGCTTGTTGTTGCTAAATGATGGCATAGTATTTTGAATAGACCGGAAACCCAGGTATATGTAATTGGAAAGTCTCGTCCGGTTGTGTTTTGTCTAATCTCAAAAGTGCGTGGGTGTAGGAGCGTCAATTATCTGATAATCCCTCATTCTTCGCATTTAGTTTCTCCTCACTCCATTCTTTTTATTTATTTATTAGCTTTGGTTATTTACACCCACTTGAGAGTTTTCAGTAACAAATAATAAAATAAGAATTTGTTATTTTGTTCCTAAACAGACAAAGTTCGAAATTGCTGAAAATACTAGAATATTGGAATTCGTCGGACTTTCATTATCGCTGTCTACACTTTTGCTATCATTATTCATATTTTACTATTTCCGGTAAGTGAAATACAATTTAAAAAACTTTCTAGTTTCTGCATAGTTTACAAAGATGCTCATTTTCAAACAAATCGCTTGCATTGTACTTTTTATATTATGATAAAACGATGAAAACCATTGGCATCAATTCAAACGTTTCCTTTAAGCACTATCTCTTTTTGTCAGTTTTATCGCTCTTTGTAATAATGACACATGTCACAAAATGAAATGTAAAATTATATGTATATTCCAAGATTTTTCTTTGAGTTCCATGCAAACACTTCATTCTTTCTTTTACATTCTTTATAAAAGAGTCCCAACGGGCACATCAAGTTGCTTCCTTAACGTCTCTTTGCAAATCAATTTCAATTATTAAGCAACCTGGCAAAGTCTCAAATCAATGAATGTACGTTTTTGCATTTTTAAAGAATATTCATTTTCTGTAGACTTTATTTATATCATTTGAATGAGTAAAAGTATATCAAATTGTAGATGGCTTAGTTCGGATTTTCATTGGTATTTGTATGGTAAAAATCAAATTCATGGTATCAGGTTGAACATCAAGTATGAAAGTGATCCATGTACAATGTCCATCATACATTTTCCAGAACTTTAAGAAATACAAGAACTCGATTGCATCGTCACCTTTTCATTGCAATGGTCATCCAAGTTGCGATTCGGCTTACAGTTTATACCGATCAAGCAATTATACGGTCATTAGAGGAGAAAAATGCCAACCTTTCCAAGCCAAACTTGGAGTCAAACCCTGTTCGTCGCGGAATTGATAATACGGTAATCAAAAACAAGATTTTGAAAATTAATTAAGCGCAGCCAAGTGTCGAGCAAATTACCGTATTAATAAATATGAATAATTACACGCTGTAATTAAATAAAACATTACGTATTTGTTGTGCTAAAAACAGCCAGTTCTGTGCGAAGCTAGTTATGTCAGCCTTGAGTATGCCAGAACAGCGATGTTCATGTGGATGTTTGTTGAAGGGCTGTTTCTCCACAATATGATCACTGGTAAGGTATTGTTGGATAATTTGATGGCGTAATAATACTTCACTACAACGTTTGCATTTTTTTATTTTTTTTTGTCAATTCACAATCATAATGATTTTTAAAAAATGTTATTTCATTGGCGTTGATTATGCAAAGGCCTTGATAACTGGTTTTCAATACTTCATTAATTGCACACAGTGACAGTGTTTGAAGAAAAACTTTCACCACTAGTGTACCCAGTGATAGGATGGATCATTCCCATTCCCTTAACGGTGGCGTGGGCAATTGTTACACATTTGCATTATGGAACTGCAACGTGAGTGACTTCATTTTCCAAATCTGACTTTTATAATAACGTCATCCGTATGTATGAGACAGGAATTACGCAATGATTTAATCTAGACATGCACAGATTAATTACTCTAGTGCATAGATCTCATTTCAATCGGTATATGGTTAATCAATAATTTTTGGCAATAACATTTTTGTTGCGTGATCATCCGAATTTATAGGTGCTGGTGGGGGTATAATTTTACCGTGTATTTTTGGATTTTAGAGGGTCCACGCTTAGCTGTTTTAATGGTAAGTGCTAAACAACGGAAACTCCATCCTGTTCTTTTTTTTAAAATAGAAATATCAAATATACATGATAAAATTACTTGATTGGAATTTGGATTAAAAATTATACTGTCGGCCATATAATATTTTGAGTTTTGTTTGCTTCTTTCATTTTCATTCAAGCTATATATTTTAACCCAGATTCAATTGTTGTCATTCGAATAGATTTTAGATATTATTCCCTTGCTTTTTCTTACTTTTTAGGTGAATTTAGCATTTTTGCTTAATATTCTCCGGGTCCTCATAACAAAACTGAGACAATCTAATTCGTCAGAGGCACAGCAAGCAATGTAAGCAATGCCATTTTAATCAATCAATCAATTTTTGTTTTTGTAAAAGACTTAGATAGCATTGCCATATTTATTTCCACTCGCGACCACGTCAAATAAGCATGCATTTCATCTACGTATATTTCTATGTACTACGCTGTGATTACTGCAGCTCGATCGACTCTCATGCTATTCACATTATTTCTCAGACGTGTTAACGGCGGACTGCATTTCATGCTATTTACCCTTATCGTATCCGGTCGTGTCGTTCGTGAATCAATTGGAATACCTACCGCGCCAAACAATAGAGCACAAGATTTCTATTTTCATATTTGGGTGCGCAGTTTGTTGACATGCATTTTCAACGAAGTCTGGACTTAGTCCCATTCCATGTCCAAATAGACCCTCTCAGGAAATTTTTTTCATTTTATTTTCAAGGCGAACGGACTTGACTTATCAGACATATGGCGGTAAACACTCGCTCATAAAAGTTGGCATTTTGACCCCTTTTATGGCACATCATATTTGCGAATAACGCAGATCAAACCTTTGAAATATCAAAAATTGATTCATTGTGTGCTCATATAGTCCTAATTGATTCATCCTAAATCTCATATGTACGGCTACAATGTGGAAATACGTATATAATCTTACAAACTTTCACCGAATTATCCTTCTCACTCAATGCACCATTTTTTTGCCCTGAATGTTGTTGAGAAGTTATGTAAGGAATGCTGATGCTATCTCCGGTCATTCTTGCTTACAGGAAAGCAGTAAAAGCGGCATTAGTACTTTTGCCACTGTTGGGATTGACGAATTTGCTGAATATGCTCGACGCTCCGTTAGAAAAGTCTCCTCTTCAATTCGCCCTGTGGTCGTATACCACTCATTTACTTACCTCAACCCAAGGATTCATTTTGGCCTTTCTTTATTGCTTCAGAAATGGAGAGGTAAATCAAAACTCTTTTTCTTCCAAATAAACAATGAATTTGCCAAGTAAGCAGAAAGTCAAAGTGAAGAATGCGATGCAATGTATGGTATTCGTATTGTTTGTCCACCATACAATTTTTATTAACCTAGCTCGAATTACACAACTCACAAGTATACTAATGGAGCAGGTCATTCATTTCTATTCATTTATTGTCTTTTGTTTTTCTTTTTGGGATCACTGTGTATTCTTTTCGTTCGTATTTTAAGATTGGCCGCTTTTGACCTCTAATGCAATATATGCGAGAATTTGAGATTAAACTTTTGACTAAAACAAATATTCAACGTGCCATGGTTTAGATCGTATTGATAACTATTTGGTTTGCTATAGCCCGCAGTACTAAATCTCCAGATCTCATTTTTATCTTGATGCGTTTGTAGGTTCAAATGGCTTTGAAGAAGTTTGTTCGTCTCAGAATCCTGGGTAATTCAAAACAAACCATCCTGGCAAAGAATCCAATTCAATTGTCAGCCTTAGATAATCCCTCACTTTTCAATGGTAATTCAGGAGGAGATTCTCGCACAGCTAATTTAAATCAGAGTCAGCGGACAATGACGAAAATTTCAACTACAAGGATTGTCCACAGTAGTCATAATCAAAGTAGCCATCCTGTATCCCAAACTGGAAAAATGCCTCCTCTTATTGTTCGTAGTTACAGTAATGGAGTTCTAAAGCAAACTACTGTAAAAATTGACCCACACAATAGACATAATCAGTCTCGCAATAATTATTCAACCAAACATAATGAAAATCCTTACAATGGTAGCACACAGCCTTTATTATACAAAAACTATCAGTGTGAGTCATCCGCACCTTCCATGTCTACTCCAATGACTTCCTCATCAACGAATGAATACTACCAAAAAATGGCTAATCGCAGTAGTACATGCAGTGGAGATACTGTCATGATGGATGATGGAAGTTGTCGGGGCATTTTGCAACTGCCACAGGAGAATATGAATAGCTATTTGCCTGCTTCGCCCGCAAGAAAAAGTAGAGCAGGAAAAGCTTCTGAGTGGGGAAGGCTTATTATTCCTGACTTTTTTAGAAGACAGTCATCAGCAGAGCTCCAGCAAATTGATGATGTCAGGCTATCTTCATTGAGACAGCAGGATGTAGGTAATGCCAGGATCATAGATCACAACGAGCACTATTCGGATAGTGAAGCAGAAGAGGAGAATTTCTCTGATGATGATGAAGATGATTTCGTATCTGTCGAGATGCACCAAGAAAGTAGCGTTGGAAGTCATGAGCATCATGAGATCTGCAAAGGATTCAATAGGGAAAGTCGTCGTATGACTGATGCTTCTCACAATGGATTGGAGGATCTTGAATATGATAATGAAGACACAGTGCAAATATCAATAGAGGTATCAAAAAAGTGAAATCTTTTGGCTTTACACAGAAGTACATATTTATTGCATAATTGTGGCATTTAACAACTCTCATTTCAACGTTATTTGTCTGGAAGACATTGATCTAGTGGTATGCTTTCGTTCATGTAAAATGCTGACTTGTGAGAAATCTTTGTGAGAAAATTACTGTTGCATCAATTTAAGTTATTGCTTTCCAATCCTATTGGACATCTTGACGGTGATATATGAGCAAAAGGTGAATTTAGTTGTGAAGAAATACAAAGGTATTTTAAAATATGCTGCGGCTTTTGTAACACGTTGCTTGTGACGCTCACATGGCACAAACACGCCACCAGTTTCTAAGAAGTCGAGATTTTTTTTGTAAATATTTGTTCGTGATTCTATATTTTGTCTTTTAATCACTTTCATATGCTTGGGTGTTCCAAACTCCTAGTGTGAAAAGAAAACGAGACGTTTTTTTCTTTTGTTCTTCTTTGTGTCAATCACAAGTATTGTCTTCTGTCTTATTCCTTCCCATTTTCTGATCTGCCGAGTGAAATTTGATATGCACACAAGTCAACAAAGCGTGATAAATTCTCAAATTTCAAACCTATCTACCATAAAAACGCCCTTTGTTTGACCTACCCTGCCCACAAATACACCTGAGGGTGTCGAATTACTCTTCGCAAATACGAAAATAATAATAGCGAACAACGTTTACACGGTTGCGAAATATTTGGGAAAGGTTTGGAAATAGGGATTATCGACTACAACGCAAAACGGGGCAAAGTGTTACTTTTTTCAATCAATCAAAGGGAAAATGCTTTGATTCAGATTGGCATCAATCTCACAAACTAATGATTTATTTAACGTAATTCCTTGAACCCTTTACTTAATTTAGGAAAATGTCTATTATGCCATTAAATAAATAAAAAAAATATATACTAACTCTAAACGAAAGAACATTATCCTTTTGCTTGCTTGTATTTTTGTGTTACTAATACTAATAAAATAAAATGTAAACTGTTGAGAAAAAATGTGGCATATATTTTTAATTGAATAATTGTTTATCACGGTCTTGGAATAATAAATTAGATGAACCGTATTAATTGGTGAAACTATATATTACTCAAGTGTGTATGTATTTCCAAACAATGAATAAAAGAATCGGCTGTTGTGTATCATTAAATATTAATAAATATGTTGAAAGTCCCCTTATCTTTAGTTTTAATTCTTCATTACTCCATGTGGAATAACACCTAACTTTATTCTATGACATTACTCACGAAGTGAATCTATTTCATCCATCTCTTTTGCATACTTTCGGAAACGGAATTGCTCCATATGAATTAATCGTACAATAAATGAAATTTAGTAAAGCACGTATAATCAATTTGCAAACTTACTAGTAAATACTATGAACCCAAAAAATGTTTCCGGTAGGATTAAAATCGGCAAGTCGAAAATTAAAAGGCTCCGGCAGAAACAAATAAATTAATCATATATAACGGACATGAATAAAAGGATTTACAGGCTCATGGTACAGCAGTCATAGAAGCACATCTTCGTCATTCTTTAAAGGCTCAAAATCAGTTGTCATCTGTCCCATCAAGTACCAAGCGGGACTGGAGCCAGATGGACCAAAAATCTGCGTAACAACATCCTCATACAAGAAGAAGAGAAAGCAAACGTCGTAGATTTTGGGGTCTGAGATGGAAGAAAACCAATCCATTTTAATTGAAACAAGATTCACTCATACGTACTGCCTTCCGCAGATAAATAGTGACAAAAACACTCAAATCGCTTCGATAACGTCTTTCGACTTCTTTGATTCATTCGGGTTTGCTAATTTTAAACGCTAAAATAAAATTACAAAACACGTCATCGGATACAATGTGCCTTGTCCTACAAATTAAGTATGTATGGACATATTTATCTTGACATTGGAAATGTACTGGCGTAAGCCAGTGAAAACAGTAGAGTAAGATTGACAGTATGTAGTTTGCGTTCAAGGGCAAGTTTGGAAACCCAATCCAATCATATTTAAACAGGTGGCCTCAAATTATTGCGAATGGTAAAGGTTAATGTCGAGAATCTTTCAAACTGTCATACAATACCTTTAGTAGTGCTTTGGTTTGATTTTTCACAATAAATAGGCACAGCCGTTGATTTTCTATCGAATAACACGTGTTCGGCAACATAGATCTATGCATTTGTAAAAATTAGATCCTTTTTCTAATTAAATTTAAAAACCGAGTGCTCATTTTTAACTGTGAATGTAAAAGTTCTAAAAGAACATCAAAACAATTATTAAGAAACACTATTTTTGGACGGTGACCCCTTTTGTAAATAAATAGTGACAGACTTTTATCCCTTCTTTCTGTTGAAGTAAAGGATGAGAAACGCACCAAGAAACGCAAACGTAGGGGAAGAATGAGACTGTCGATGCAAAAAAAAAAGTAAATAGGTAGGTATGTATTTCTGTTTACAATAAACATTTATTCATATTCTATGATGGAAGCTGGCAAAGCGGAAAATGGATCAATAATTAACACTAACACGTGCTTTTGATAGTAAAGTTAACTTTAAAATTACTAGAACATTGAAGAGTAGGAAAAGAATGCTGAAACAGCGTTACACAGTCTTATCAATCTCGGCTAATATTATCACATAAAAACCTTATTTGGTGAGAAATATTGGGCAACTTTCATTTGCCCATTGGGTTAGTTAGTTCGGCGAGTTATTCAGTAACTCCAGTTCTCTCATTCCGGGTTATGTAGCTTATACACAACATCGTACAATTTACTCCGAATCAGGTAAGAGCCGCACACGATCGCTTCATGAAGACTCATTTTCCCATCTTTGTCCAAGTCTGTTACTTGCAAAATCTGCTTTGCGTCCTTTTCAGCATGATGAATATTTCGTGGGTCAATGTATTTCTGCAAAGAGCACAAAACGCATTACACTTATTTCACAGCACAGCCATCGTTTTATTCTTACGCCCGCATGCATGTGACCTTGTGCTGATCGGGGCATTGTGCATTTACTTTTTTCAGGTGGTATCAAATCCTGAAATTCAGACAAACAGCTCTGTAGCGAATTTATTGCTAATGGAAGCCATCTATGAGGTACTCCCGAGAAAGTGGAGAAAGCTTAGGTAACCATACTCATTCACTCTTTCCGCTTTCTACTATTTCATGTTCAAGTCAAAGGAAGGCGCCAGCGAATACCAAGCTCAAGAAATATACTTTACGCTGGAGAAAGTAAAACTACGGAAGATTTTGTTCCAGTACCGTATCCGCTCATTTTTGGGATGTAGAAAAAGAAATTTTGGAAAAACCCGTGGAATATTTTTTAAAATCTACGCTTGTAGTGGTGAAAGCAGCATAACTTCTACTATAAAAACTTTCACTATTATATAGGCAGTTCACCACGCAAGGGATATTGCTGCTTATTTGTGTATCATAATAAAGTTTAGGGAACTTCTAATATACGCAAAGCAGTTGCCTAAATATTTTGACAAAGGAAAACAATTACATTGATGTTCAAAGCTACTACATAGATATGAGCATCATGAATGCTGACAATAATATCAATATTTTATATTTAAAAATGACATTTTAATTTTTTTTTAATTTCTTTGAGTAATATAAATGCTATTAAAGTTTTTTCCAAACACCACATAAAATCATGAAATTTAAACGACAGTAAAAAGCGTTGCATTAACAGAATTTCTCTCTTAGCCCCAGTCACAACCAACTGAAATGCGATCCCGATCAGTCAGTCATCATCATGACAAGGCATAATAATATATGTTCGGTTTATTTGAGTAGGCATAAAAAGTGAAAAAAAAACTCATGACTTTGAATGAATCACTTTTTAAGCTATTATGTTACTCCAAACGCTGAAAATAATTGAAGAACACATTTTCACTCACCATTAATTCAAGTCTACTAATGTTTTCATTTTTGTCGGTGTCAATAATACTAAAATCCTCCTTATACACTTTATCCACACCCTCCGCTTCTCTGTAAGTGGTCTCGAATTCAGACTTCTCAATGGTGCCATCTCCGTCCAAATCTATAATTGAAAAGTTTAAAGTAATTGCATAATCAATGAAACCGTTTTCAAGCTTTTTTTTACAAATTTTTATTTTTCCTTTGGGAATTCCGCTACTACAAAAGAGGCATGAGAGCATCAAAAATTTCAAAAGAAGCAAAGACAACCTCAGAATTCAACGGTTGTTATCTTCGGTTATGTTATAAAAATAAATTTAAAGTACAAATGAAAGAAAAAAGACGCATACCAAACGTGCTAAAAACATCAGTGACTTGGGTAAGTAATCGAGTCGGGCTAGCCTCGGGGTGTTCCAATGCCAAAAACTCGTCTACAGTTACGTAGTCTGGGCTATTGTTTGCTGCTTCCGACCATGAAGCCTCAACTCTTGCTATCTCAACTGCGACAAGATAAAAAAAATCAAATTGATTTTCAATAATGGCTATAATGACACGAAACGCTACCTTAATGGTGCACAATGTGTTTTGATATTGTTTATTCATTGAGAACACAATAGCACTTTGAAAGAATGTGAAGATGAGCATTCGATTCGATCTAAAAGGAAATGAACTTCTCAGTTAATGTAGATTGGGAAATGCTATTGGATTTTGAATCTTTTGATTGCTTCACTGTATCATTGCATTTTGCTCGCCATAAACAACGTGAGAAAATTTCATGTGAAAAGTCGCATTATCATGATGACATTCAAAATAGAGATTTAATCCGTGAAAGAAAAAATAATGTATTTTTTAAATCCAATGGCTATAACCTCTTACCGGTATTTTATCGATTTTTCAGCATTGCAATTTATTCACGGTAACTTAAGTTGAATATAACTAGTAATGTAAGAACCTTTAGGTGCATTAAAAGCGTATTAGTGTTCAAAATTAGTATACATAATTTGCATCTCCTATTACATTTTGAGGTTTTTTGAATCAGCAATCTGGATACTTCACAAAAATTGGCATCTAACGGATTTTTGCGGCTTTTAAGCTTGATTTGTGCCAGCACAACTTCTCGTGAATATAATTTATGGTTTACTTTCGGTAAATAAAAGACAAACGAACCTGAAACTTCTGGCGAATGCAAATCGAAAATTAGTACATGCAACGTTTACCAACGCAATATATTTTTTAAATAAACAGTCATGATCGGTCAAAAAAGATCACAAAAAAGTCCTGGTCAGTAATCGAAAGACTTTTTAACCTCATGTTTGCTCACTGGGAAATGATTTTGCGAAGAGCGCATGTAAAATGGCTTAAATTGTTAGTAGATCAGGTCTAGTCTAGTCATTCGTGCTGCGGTGGCCTTAATCCGGCATAATACTGACCACGGCGGATTCGTCCTTAATTCGCAGTGGTTGATTGAGCCCACCATACATGGGGAATTCAATGATATTGTTTTGAAACTTTATCTTTGATTATCTTTAATATTTGACAGCTGAATTGGTGTCATTGTAAGATTTTTTAGAGAATTCGACTTGCATTATATTTTGTACGTTCACTCTAAGTTTAAAGAAATTTAAAAAAAACGCGTTATGATTGATTACCATCACAGTATCAGTTTATGCAAAAAAGGCATAAATGCATTTCGGTTGTACTTAATTTTTATCATTGATACATTCGTATTTCGATTTCATTAAACTTGCAATTTCGTTTTGATTTTTTGGTCTAATTATGAGTGCTTCCGCTGATAAAAGAACCCACGCTATTTTCAACCAACATCACGTAAAGCAATAATTCTACTTTTCCGAAACACGATCTTTGCTTTGGTTTTTACAATATTTTGA
>JAHZMX010000651.1:0-12455 GCA_027743895.1 Seira musarum | reverse complement strand
CTTTCACTTTCATCTGTGTAAACACTGTAGGTAAAAATGATTTCTTCCCAACACTTTCTAAACTCCATCCAGCGCTTCAATTGTTCGCCTAGGACAGTGTGCTTCTTGCCACTAACATCCGGAAGGAACTGTGCTACTTACACTACTGTAACTCTAGAAGAAATAAAGAAAGACTTTTTATTGAATGGGGCTAACGGCAAAAAAATAAGAAAAAGAAAAAAGTCGTTGTATTGTCATATAAAATGACCAGACCACCATTCCATTCCAGTAATATAAATATAGCCAAAAGCATAAATCTAAAGAAGATTGAGCACGTGCGATATTATCAAACCCAAAAGTATGAAAAGAGCATCAGAGGTAAAAAATAAAGAAAAATTCAGATGGTTTAAAGCTGTTTGATAAAAGTAATAGTCATTCCATTCCTCGTTCATATTTGCTTTCGATACAATGAAAGCTCTTCTTCGGGAAAGAACTATTTTTTGGAACATGCTATCGCTGATGTCAATCTAAAACCTCGTGAAGTAAGAGGGAACTCATTCTGCACATGTTTGTTCAGACAAACTAAAAATTGTCCTCATATACCTGGAAAACTTCTATAGATTTTATACACCACCACCACTACTACTGCTGCTGCTGCACAGTGATGACAACATCATAGTCATTTTGATGAATATCTGGATGCATTCTATAGTCCTTATCCTCGTTGTCGCGTTTTTTTGTTTTGACAAGTATCTGGAAAGAATGAGAAGAAAGCAATAGGTAGATAAAGATAAACGCGACTTTCACCTGAAAGGCGAGCAGCTGCTAGGCGAACAAAAAAATGAAAGAGATGTCCCATTCTTTTTGAAGAACCACTTGTAATATCTCTCAACTTTCCTTTATGAAGTCTTTTCTTTTCTTGTCTTCATAAAAGTATGCTATTCAAGCATAAATAAAAGCTCATTTTCCTTTGACGTGGTTTTTCTACAGCCCCGAGTTAGTTGATTTCGTTTCTCCCCTTTCTCAGAGCTCTTGTAATAGCTCGAGAGCAAGGTTCGTGAATGAATGAATAAATGAATACCTTCGCTTCTTCTTGATAAACTACAATATTTACTTCAACACAGAGTTGAGTTGCATCAGAAATTATAATGAAGGGAAAAGCCGTTTACATATAATAACATAACTTATCTCAAGTAAGTAGATTCTGAAGGTGAATGTTAGCATCCATCGCAATCGCAGGTTGCAGAATTCATGTCTCCTAGAAAGTTTCTTTTACAAGAAAACATTTTTACAAAATCTAGAATGCTTCATTGCATCGATAAGAAATGAAAGGCACATCGTTCCTGAACTTGCTTACATTGAACTTTTTTGTAGCCTTGATGTCAATCAAAGCTGCTTTCACTGCAATATGTTTCATAGACTTGTACTGTTTTTTCCATTCGCATTCAACAAAAGTTTACTTTTTCGTGATGAAAAACTTCATGAACTCAACACAAGGACGGGATATAACTATTTGTAGATACAAACATTTGTACTTACAGAAAAATGTAAAAAGTGCATTTTTATTACAGAAGTTTGTTTTCTTAAAATCGGGATGAAAAAACTTTTTGAAAAAAATATGATTACTCAATGAAAACTCTGATTATGCTGATGTCTCTTGGTTAAAAACCACTTTAACTTTAGATGAACTCGCAAACTTTATAGGCTTACCTCATTAAATTATTTGGGAAGCAGAGAGAAGCCAGCATCAGCATGATTTAGTGTCCTGATCATAATTTCGATTTCAGATCGTATTCAATATTTTTCATCAAGTTTATGATTCCAAAATGTCTCAATATGCTAAAGTGGCAGAGTCAGTATGCTGCTGCTTACTTATACCGTTATACCTATAATTTTTTGTGTCGTGGTTTGGTTTGCCAATAAAAATGTTTTGAGTTTTTTAGTGTAAGCTTAAAAGAAGCAGTGAAGCATGGATAGATTCTTAATGCTATCGAGATTTACTTGCGCTCTATTACCAACGCTGCATCAATATTTGCAAAGGAGAGTATAAGTCCCCAAGAAAATCCAGGATTAATGAAGAAAAAAGATGGAAACTGAAGCAAATGGTTTTTTCGGTTCTCTCAAACCATTTTCCTTGATGATGCAACCAATACAAAGTTTCTTACTCTCTCTTTTTTTGTACAGTTGCAGAAAAAAAGAAAAAAAATCTAAAGTAAGACGAGGAGTACATATTGCTTTTGTAAAAGTAGAAAAAAATTTCGTATGAGAGGAGAAGAAGGGAGGTAATACCATCATTCAAAAAATTGTGCGACTGAAAGCAGCTGAGAAAAATAGCATGACATAAAGAATATCCTGGAAGAGGATGGGATGGGCGTCTTTACGGAAAGTGCATTTTTTTTCACCAAAAGTCTCAGCAAGAAAAAAGTTTATTATATAATGCTTGAAACAAGTTATTAGAGTGAGGATTCTAGGAAAGCAATATTGCGGTGGAGGTGGTGGTGGCGGTGGTGATGATACTGATGGTAGAGTGTGTAATCATAAAAGTACGTAATCTATTCTTGAGCCACATTTCATTTTCATCCAGTTTTCTTTCCTCCTAACGAGCTTTCGTTCTCCTTTTTTGAGAAAATCCTCTAATGTGCTGCGACTATATCGGTATAAAAATATTTTCGAGAAGAAAATTATCTATTTTGCTTTACATGCATCCCCATCCTCCTCTTTTTTGGTATGCACATGCCATACCATAAAATAATAAGAAATTACTGTGCGAAAACCCTACCCACTTTCCCATATCACATACTTTATGCCTCTTTTTACACATTATTTTTTTCACTGAATTTAAATTAACAAGTTGAATGTTATGGGCTTTTGTAAAAAGTGTGTCTACTAAAATGAGTCGCACATGTCAATTAGTCTAAAGAATTAGGCGGAGTTGTTTGTGGTTTCACTGACTTTGGAATCGCTTCAGCTGCTGCTGTGTGAAAATGTAGTATTGCATTTCCTCTTTCATTGCTCCAGTGGTCGTAAAGAATTTATTTCGATCGTCAAATTCAAGGGCAGTGCAGTAGAAGATTGATGAACATGTTGAAAGAGAATAACTTTTCAAAGGATATAATTCTTCTCCACCTTTTATAAAAATATTTCTCTTCGTTGTTGCATTGTGGTAGTTGCATTTTTTCCTCGAGAATAATTAAAACAATAGGTCTACATTGAGCTGAATCTGAATGCATAATTTAATCTAGGAGTGGTATTGTTTCCATCCACAAGACTCATCAACGTGTACAATGTGAGGCGAAATAAATAAGCATACCAAAGCCAAATATTTTTAAAGTTATGCACATTTTCCTTTTGACGACAATATTTCATTCGCAAGCTTGAAAACAAGCCATACTTCTTCACTTCACGTTTTTTACCTTTTACATCTTTCATTCGTTTTCATGAGGGAGGAGGAGGAAAGAGAAAAGAGGAGATGAATGAGCATATCTTTAAGCATAAAAGTACCTCTCTTTATCTCTGCCACAAGTTGGACCACAAGAGAAGAAGGAGTCATTAGAATGCAAACGCACAAACATCAATCTCCATTTGGGCCACGAAAATTTTCTCTCTTTCTTTCATTTGTACTATAGTGTTTTATAACTACATGGATGCGGCGGAATGTGTGTATGTGCGTGTAATTTCAATGGCAATGCCAAGGCTAAATAAAATATATAATAATTGCCCTGGAGGCATTTTGTTCTGGTTCTTGTCAGCAAAACTATATTTCTCGAGTAATCTTCATCTCTCTGCATTTAAAACTACTGCTGCCTGGTGAAAATGTACGTAATAGAGCATTATAATTTTTATATTCCATGCCTAAAAATGCTAGAAGCGCCGGCGGTGAAGCGACAGTTCATGCTTATAAACTACGCATAAAAGGCAAAATCCGAAATGCAAACTGAGAAAAAAAAACCAGACAGACTGTCTCTAGCTAGACCCTCCAGATGTTTGTTTATGCGTAATATACGAAAATGTTAGAATAGCAAAAATAGTCAAGAAACCCTGGAGGATAGTGTTGAAGCAGGGACGATGCAACTCCAAATCGTATCCGCACATGTTTCCATTCAAGTTCACGTCTTGATGAATGTGCTGCTGAGAGTGTTGAGTGGGTGCATTCCTCTGAGAGCCAAAGAAAAAGAACGAAATGAAAATTAAAGAGGATCATATTGTTTTAGTTTTGAATTAGCATTCAAATGAGACCAAACCGCACGCAAATAGCCAATGTTGGTTTGGTTAAAGTTGTGTTTGAAAAATTCCTCTTCGTCTTCTGGTTTCCGCTCTTTTCTTACAATTTATGTGTAATTTATAAGCGCACGTTAAAAATATTAAAATAAAAAGAACAAACGCCGAGTAAGATAAAAAAAAGTAGAAATGAATTTTTAACAAAGCAAGTTTTTTTGGAAAGTCTGAAATCAAAGTCATTTATGTACCCCGGAAAAGAATGTCGAGGAAAGTGAAACACGCGTTAAAAAATGAAGACGAAGTGGGAGGCAGGGAGTCTCTTTAACATGTGTCCTCCTCTCTCATGTACGCACTTTTTCAAGTACCTCCTTATTTATAATCTTGCTTCCCGGGATTCAATGAGCGCCTCCGTATGAACTGTGTACGTAAACGCATCAAGGAAATCTAGATTTGCGTATAATACACGGAACTCCATTTAAAATTGAAGTTGGAGCTATCAAGAAAAAAAGCTTGAGTAAAATGACGGCCCGTTTCATTTGCTTTTCTTTGTCTGAAGTAGAAAATAAAAGTTTTTGGGGAGAAGAAGTAGCGCTATTAAGTTTTGGACTAGTACCCACTTTATTCAACCATCCCAAATTTAAAGTCTGACTTTCTCTCTCTCTATAACGAAGAGGAACACTTGATGCCTACTCATTCAACCGAAATATTCCTTTCTTTTTCTTCTTCTCTGGTGGTGGCAAGTGAGAATAGGAATAAGGAAAAGTAAGGGAATGAGAGCTAACTTCCTCTCGCAAACACTTCCTTCTTCTTCTTCTTCGCAACTTGAAAAAAATTTTGTCTCCTAAAAATTGTAATGACTTTCATCATTCAGCATCTTCCTTGAAAGCTGTGTTAGAGTAATAATGAAACATGGAAAAGTTTTTCCTTATGAAAACTTATGGAATGGAAGATACTTTTTTAAAACTGTCTGAGAACAGCCTGAAGAGAAAAAAATGGCTTTTCTTACATCGTAGCACGTACAAAATGAGCTCCCTTCATGGATTATTTTCCTTTTAGTAAACGTAAGAACCCACTTTTACCCCTGATTCCTTCTGTTTTCCTCCTCCTTCTTTCTTCTCTTGAAATTGGTTCGAGAAAAGTGGAGAGGATTTTTGGTTCGCTGGTCTTCCAAACATTTTTGTGGTACATACACGCAAACTGACAGAATGTAATACTTATACTTTTGCTATATGCTAAACTATGTACTTTAATCAACTCTACTTGTTCATACGTAAGTATGAAGGCAAAGAGCCTTTTTTTGCTTCATAAAACGGAAACAAAATGTAGGCTACTATTTGCTCAAAATATATTCCAGTCACGCGGACTCATCATACTTGTTTGAACAACGTTTGCCTCTTTTCTCCCGTCCCGTCAGAATAAGAAGTGCTTCACTTATGAGCTCTTTTACTTAACTCTGACTACTTCCTACTACTCCATGCATGCATGCTTCTCTCACTCACTTCATTCCAGTTTTACCTTGTTTAAAATGACATGCCATTTTAAACCTCGTTTCAAAAGGCGAAGAGAGAAAGGCAGCTTTTTGATAAAGAGGCTGCTTCGTGATGAAGGTAATGACGGACAAATTCGATGTTTGACACTTTGCAAGTTTGCCCTTAAGTACTGGTATTCCAATTTTATGAGCAGAATACGAAATCTGAGAGTGGGTGAGAGGGAAGGGACGTGCAAGTAGTAAGTGCATTGTATTCATTGAATGCTACAGTGGGTGGGATAGGAGGTGTAAGTAGGTATGCATGCTTGAAGACAATGGGTAAAGTGGAACATGAGTGGAAATTAAAGTACAAAAGTCAATTATTTTCCAGTTTTTGGCGTACCCTAGATGTTGAAGCAAAGTGACGTTTTATATTGTAGCTTTTAAAATTGACATATTATACATTTAGTGCTTTTTTCCTTTTTTACAGTAAACGGAGGATGGAGTGCTTGGGGGGTATGGAGTGATTGTCAAGGTCCATGCGGAAAAGGAGTGCAGAAAAGAACGAGAATGTGCAATAGTCCAGCACCTTTGAATGGCGGAAGACCGTGTAGTGGGTCTTCTGTGCAAAAGCAAGACTGTATTACCCAATGTCCTCGTAAGTGACAACTTTTAACATTTTTTTAAAATTGTTTTTGTTTAGCAAACACATCCTTATCAACACACATTCCAGTTTTGTCAATATGGTTTACGCTTATAACTCCAGCGGAAAATTAAAAAGTTTAGAGCAATTTGTGGCATATTTCATACCAATTGCCCAAAATTATGGCTTGCTCCACCTCATAATTAGCTTTCATTCGAGGTAACGCTTCACTTCCTGCATTACACTACGACGTGAAGCTTGCAGACTTTGCATGTTTGCCTTTTCCATTATCACTCATTTCCCCCAACTGTCAAAGAAAAATTGCGAGACTTGGGCCCGCTAATTATGTTCCTAATAATGGCGGAACTTTAATGTTTCTCGCTCCTTCTATTATTTATACGCTTCGTATTTTGCACTTTCAAAAAATAAAATTGATTTGATTAAGCCCTCTTCAGCAGTGATGTTGATGAAGCAGCTCGCTTTGGCAGCTCCATTTTGACACGTTAAAAGTTCATCCATTCGATTCCATTTTTTTTGTCAACCGGAATTAATGCATGTTTATTTTATGCTCATTTCACGAACGATACAAGCAACCGCTAAAATGCTTCATTTGGCGTTGATAGCTGTGCTCCTTTCTGTGGTGATTGTAATAACGAATGAAGGTTTTTAAAATGTGGAAAATATTTTCACTACTCGTCGTGCTAAATGATTGCACTCCATCATCTAATTTGCTGGCTTTCCCAATTCCAAGCATATGCGTCAGTTCCATCCACTCCACCAAAGTTGTATTTTTGCAGGGAGGACTGACTGAGCCAAACTGACGACAAGATTCCCTAAAGTTTTAACCTACGCTTTGCAGTCGTATCACCTTACCTCACTCACTAAAAGTCTCAGTTTCATTCTCTCTTTTCCTCTCGGCATCTCTTTAGCATAGTTCGAGTAAAAAGGGAATATTTGATGACAAAGTAGAAACCTAATTTAGTACTTTCTGCGTACATTATTCCCTAACTAGCTTTCAGTCAAGAGTCGTCGATAGTAACTTTTTTCGTCAACCCTGGAAAGCAGTGAGTGAAACCATAAACAACGGTAATGCAATGTACATACTTAGGTAGCAGCTGCCGATTTCCAGCTGCATTTTTCAACTTTGCTCATTTAAATGAAGTCAAGTCAAGCCAACTCTGAGTGGTATCATCAGCGGCAGGAGAGAACATGAGTAGATGAAGTATACACTCACCAGGGAACATGAGGAGAAACTGGGGGCGAATGATTGATGAACTTTTTCTCAGGAAGGTTTGCACCGAAAAAAAATCTCTTGCTTCCTTTTCGCCTCTTCACTTTAGATATAAAGCAAAGTGAATGAGTGGGAATGGGATGCAATGCAAAAAAATGGCATAAGAGAAAAAAATTATGTTGCGGTAGATTTTTTTAAAGAATTTTTTTCTGGCTGCTTGGTATATCAAGTCAAAAGGAATTTTCGTCTTATTAGTTCTGCTCTTTTTGTAAGTGCTATTGATCACTCTCAGGGAAATCATGATAATGTTAGCTGGCTTTTCTGATATACGTACACATATATACATGCAAAAAAAATTCTTCCTTGGCGGTTTTCAACAAATAACTTTCACATCATTTTGAATTCCCCGTGTATGTAATTCTTTCATCTTGTGGTTTCATCTTAGCTATAGCTTCCTTGTGGTAGTGGGTTTAAAAAATGAGCGTTTGATGTCTTCCTTATGTCGCTCCTTCAAGCTAATCTAAATTTACGCCTCTCTGGAATAAATCATGTTTGTGGTCTCAAGAAATAAAACATAATTTATGTTGTAAAAAGTTGAAGCAAATGACATGAAGCATGGCGGTTGACGTTCTGGATGTTTGTTGCAAAATCCATGTTAGTGTGCACTCCATTTTTCATACTTTTCTACTTTTCTCGAGTTGTTCACCCTAAATTGCGAGCTTCAAAGAGATTCATGAGATGCAGGCTGCTGTTGAATCTCATCTTCGTTTTCACTAATTCGCCCGCAAAAATTCGTCCAGACATCTAAGTAAGCTAAAATATTCACGATAATAACTCCCGCATGTAAATAGTTTCTGTTTGTTTTAGGAAAGCTTTTGCCAGAACATAAATTTATTAAAAGATGACAAAAAGAATTTTAGTCATTTCTGGCAGAATTTGTACTTCTCCCTTCTGTTACTTTTTGCGCATACGTTAAAAGTATTCTTTAAAAAATTGATTCCCTGATTGTTTTGAACGAGAGTAAAGAACTATATTTATGTCATAATTAATGAACTAACTCGTCTATTTTGTGAGAAATTCCGTAAACCTCTCAAAATTGAATGGGTTCGAGACATGTAGTGCACTACCTATTAAACCTCCCCACTTGTGTTTATTTACTCAGTATAAAGAACACTTCTAATTACTTTGTCTGCTTTTCTGCTAAATTGCCTCTGAGTAACCTGATCTGCACTCAAATATTTGAGAATCGTATTGGATATCCAAAGGAGAAACTATGATGACTCACAAACCAAATAAACTAATCGCTTTTCCCTGGTCCCTAATCTTCTGTTTGGAAGTCATCGAGCTAGCAATCCATTCAGAATTTCGACCAGCTCAAAGTCAAATCATGAATATAGAGTCTTTATAAAAGGGAACTTTATGCAAATCGATNTTTACTCAGTATAAAGAACACTTCTAATTACTTTGTCTGCTTTTCTGCTAAATTGCCTCTGAGTAACCTGATCTGCACTCAAATATTTGAGAATCGTATTGGATATCCAAAGGAGAAACTATGATGACTCACAAACCAAATAAACTAATCGCTTTTCCCTGGTCCCTAATCTTCTGTTTGGAAGTCATCGAGCTAGCAATCCATTCAGAATTTCGACCAGCTCAAAGTCAAATCATGAATATAGAGTCTTTATAAAAGGGAACTTTATGCAAATCGATACGACTCAGGAAATAAGACAATTTGAATAAAAAAAAGTTATTAGATTCTTTATTCTCAAGATACGTATTTCAAAAGTAAAAATTAAAAGTCTAATATTCTTTCCAATATGCCGTGCCACACTATGCCACACATGCCGATACACATAGAGGAGGCTGGAAAAAGGGTAGATGTCTAAATTGAAATTCATTCAATTGAATGGAAGTCAAAAGAATTCAAATATACGTGACTCCTCTTTTTGCATACTCTACATTTACCCCTTGATCTTAGAAATAGTCCATGAGAAAAGGAGTCACAGGAATGAAAATTTCTTTTCCTACCTACTAACAGCGTGGTTTTTGTAGGTGCTGTTCGGTTCCCTCCCTGACAACTTGTCTTAGTCACAGGCAGACATTCCGACAATATCCATCCCTTCTCAATGAACAAAAACGGAAACTCTCAATTCAGCTTGATACTTGCTCTTCCTTCTTTCAAGATATCATTCTACATTACTATATACTTCTAATATATACTTCTTTCCAGAAAAAAAACGTTATTACTTTATTATGGAAAAACTGCTTTTGCTATTTAATTTGTGTGTCTGCTTCCCTCCTTATTTTTTCTTTTGGATGGGACGTGAATTCTTCTAGCCCAATAAAGAAATCCACTTGAACCGATTCCCTAATCTTTTCTCTCATTTTTTTTCCATGTGACTATTTCATTGTGCCACTTATCCTCTTTCCTGAAAAAATCACAATTCA
Source organism: Seira musarum (assembly GCA_027743895.1). Lineage (NCBI taxonomy): Eukaryota > Metazoa > Arthropoda > Collembola > Entomobryomorpha > Entomobryidae > Seira > Seira musarum. The sequence goes on along the minus strand of JAHZMX010000651.1, from coordinate 2,468 downwards.
ATCTCCTCTCAATTTTGATTTCTATTAATGCCCATATCTAAACGCTCATTCATTTTTTTCTTTCTCCTTTTAAACGAGTTTCTCCCTCTCAAGAATAATCGGCTTTACGCAAAAAGAATGTCATTTTGTACATATGAAAATCGTTTTCCAACTACCAAACAAGGAAAAGCACATGGTTCAACAACACTCATCTCATCACAAACATTACGGATTCCCCAACTGTAAAGACACCATAATTCTTCTTCACAGACGTTATTTCTACTATTGCTTCTAAGAATAGAACTATTATTTGAACAGTACGTGGAATGAATCAGACTGCATAATCAAACCGAAATATTTTTTACTGTCTGGAAAAATCAGGACACTTTTACCCAAATAAATTCCTTGTCATCCCATTCCATCCAGGATTCCGTTAGAAGTGCCACATGAACAAATATAGGTACATGTTGTATATTTATATACTCATATAGTTCTGCTTCCCCCATCATTTTTCCGTATAAGAAGACCCAAAAATGTAAAACAACCTTTGAGCACACATTTCATCTTTCTTCAGTCCGGCATAAAAGATGAAGGGGAGAAAGGCATACGAATTTTTAGTGGTAGTGATGATGTGATGATACTCGTTAATGCAACGGTTCGGTTCTGTCAATGAAGGCGTAATAGATTTATCTTTGCAGTTTGATTTCCCTCACTAAAAGTAAGTGTAAACCTTTTAACTTCAAATTACTGACTCATTCCATGAGTAAACAATAAAAGCGGACGTGCCAAGACAGGGACAACAAAAACTGGTAGCAATCCAGTGTATGAACATGACTATGACTCCCAGTCTCAATTTTCTTTCTTCCTTTTTGTCTGGCCTGGTTGTTGGAATGCCGGCACCCGACCAAATAATTCTCTGTAGAGTTCCAATTTGTATAATGAAATGCTTTGGCGTTGCCTTGTTACTCATGATGATGATGATGATGATGGTGGTGGTTCAATGTGACTGTGTGACGTTATGTCGTATGTGTCCATAAAAAGTGATGTAGCAAAGTTCACGCAGTAGCTGGAACCGCTTTATTTTCTATGATTTGATGGTGAAGATATTTCCTTGTCATTTCATCCCATCAGATAGCACATCATCTCCCATTTACCATTTTCATTTTGGAGAGGAACAGTGAATCCAGATAAAGTGTGCCCATTATAAATACAAGTCTACCCGTAGAATCATAATTCGTCTATGTCTCACAATCAGAGTCTGAAGGCATTTTCTGTATTTTTCCACTAGGATAGGGACACAACAAGGAAGAAATTATTTCCGACAATTTCATTCCATGCAATATACGAACTTATGTTTGTTTACAAACAGATTAATCTCAAACTCCTCGAGATCATTAGAGCATGGGAAAAGCAGAAAAACTAATATAATTGCTTTTCACTACATACTACATATCAGCTTTTCAATAAATGACGAACTCTATTTCAATCGTGTACAATAATTTATTTGATAAACTTTTGTGATCCAAAATGAAAGCGATTTCTTTTTTAGCTTTCAATATTCTTCTTTTAATCTATGATGATAAAAGCATTTTCTGAAAATGATTCATTTCGATTTGATTTAAAAAAAACTAGAGGCTAGGCAAAATGAGTTATTCTGCTTTCTAATCTCGAACTGAAAAATATAGATTTTTGTAAGAATCCACAATCTAAAATGTCGCTGGTGATGATTTCATGTTTCATGAATCCATTGCACTGACTATGCGAACCCAGTTTAGATAAAAGCGCCATTTTGTTATTTTCTCATTTCTTTCATTCCGCTTGACACATTGTCTTGTTTTCTTGTTCTGGAAGCTGAAGGCTGGCAAAAAATGAACAATTTATGATATTTGTATTGTTGTTGCATTAATCTAGGTCTGGTCTTGTGGGACGTAAAGAAAAATTACACTTCCTCTTCTATTCCTTCTTTCCTTTATCATATCATTCGTTTAGGTTTTCGCTAAGCTTGAAGCATAGACAAAAGAGATATAAAAAGTAAAAGAAACTACAACACGTCCGTTTTGATTGTTGTAGAAAATCGTAATAACAAGAATGGTCTTATGTTTCTTCTTTCACAATTCATTCTGATTTTTTCCCTTCTGTGGAAAAAAATAGAAAGTAGTCAAATTGTCGTATCCAATATTGCACACTGTGATTTTCAACGAGTTTTCTTCACTATTTCATCTGAAGAATCATTGTTCACACAGCAGCTTCCAATGATTACGATTTCCTTACACAATAGAGTTTCTCCTGAAAATATCGCCGTTCGAATGTGATTGCGGATGTCTGTTGGGAGATTATGGCAGAGAAAGAAATCTTTGAGTGAGCATAAGTGCTCGATAGGAGCAGTAAAAGGGGAAAATCTTTTTTTATAACTTGTGAAGATGCTACATGATGCTCGATCTCTCTGACAGCGTATATCTTTCAGGGAAACAATCATCTTTCTTTTCTCT
>JAHZMX010000650.1:0-23339 GCA_027743895.1 Seira musarum | reverse complement strand
GTCTGATAAATTCTGGATCAGCTCACCTGAAATCATTTTATCCTGATTAATTCAAGTCAGATCTAGGCCGACATTTGAGTTCGCTTAGGAATATGAAAAACCAAGTGTATTCAATGATGTGTCATCATGTCAATACATCGAAAAACCTCGATATAAGTAGTTGTGGTCCTAGTCTGAGGTTTAATTTTATGAAGTTGATAATGCCTATGCATTTGATGCATATTTATAAATTTTCAGCTTACTGCGTATAGTTTCCTTTCGATTTGACTTTATGACGCATGAATCGAAATGTTTGCAAATCTAGCACTCATGATTCAAAGCAAGGTTGTAATGTTAGCTTACAATGCCCACTATAATAATTTTTGAGAAATGAATCTATCGCTGTAGCAAAATATTTTTTTGCAATGCAAGTTCTGAATATCGCTTGTATTGAATGCTGTCAGCAAATCGAATCAAATAATTTTCTGTAGCTTTCTGGAACATGCGATATTTGCCAACATTTTTAAAACAATGAATTTAGGACGAAATTAAAATAGCTCATACTATTCTTCCTCACGAATTCATTACGGCACAAGCCCCTGATAGGATTATTTATGGCCGGTCATGACACGGCATAAAAATATGCCTTCTGCCTTTTGCATTTAATGTGATGTTGCAGGTGGGAAGAAAAAATCAGTCTTGTTTTAGCTTTTAAAATGGATTAAAGGTCAATCGTCGTCGTATTTCGGCTCATTGCTCCCGAACTGATCTTTATTTCGTTTTTCAATTTGCTCCAGATGAGCTCTTTAAGATAGACCGGATCAAATATCAAATCTAAATGCTTTGCGTTTGGTCTTCTACCTGTGGCTTGCGTAGCACAGTGGTCTAGTGTCCCCGCTGACAGCCATTTTAACTTCACTTAATTTATGATGAACGAAGATTCGAAACTTGCTTGGATTGGATTAAAAGGTGTCCGGTTTCTCTTCTTCTAAAGCTGCAGCTGCAATGCATGTAATCGATTTTTGAAAAAAGAAGCCATCATCATAAATCTCGAAGATTCTGAGTATTGATACAATTATAAGTTGCTTTACTTCAATTTGCTTCTGCTGTTAAATTAAACTTCAGTGAAGAGTGCTTTCAGTTATTATAAATTAAATCAGTTTTCAGTTTAACTTTCAACACAAAGACGCTAAAATAGAACGCGTTTATTCTCATACAGCGATACAGTTCGTGAAAATAGCCTTGGATTTTAAATACTTGTCAGCTTCTTGTCTCAGTAGTTGATACGCTGGCGTCTTGTGAAGCTGAAACTTCAAATTTGATCTGACTTCAATGCTTCAGAATTGAATCTTTTAAATCCGTTTATATCTTCAGCCATCAAATGGATGAAATGACCCTTATTGATCCCACGTCGATGTCGATTTCATCACGCCTGATACTGATAAATCAGATTTTATGTTTGTGACGATTAAGTAGGTGTTGAAAAAATATGCATCATCATAAACTATTTCAATAGGAAGAAATCTTTGAAGCAAGAAATACCAATTCCCGGGCAGAGAGAGAGGAGAGAGACGCCATGCCAAAACCATACCATCAGCGATATTAAAAGAGGAGGTGGTTCATCAATTTAAAAGAAACGATCCAATTTTGACTTTGGCAAAAAAAATCTACCTGAATGTCTGATGATAACTTTACTCGTCATCTTTATCTTCATCTGTCTTCCTTTCGTCGAAATTTTGCAAACGGAACTACCGTAATTGTGTGACAGAAGGAGAGACAGTCCTAAAAAAAGCAGGGCATTTCACATGCAAAACTATTTCATGCTCTAATGTGAACACTATATGCCTTCTTAAACCTCCCGGAAATAATGAGTGTGAATCATGAACATCGAGAAAAAGTGGATGGGACGATGTTTTTACTCGATTCATTATAATGATCACGACACACATAATTGCTGTTGACTTTCCATGCTCGATTTTCGCAAATAAAAAAACAAAGTGGGTTGGTTGCTGATTGAGTACCTGCGTAAAAAACGGGAAATTAGTTTAAATACCAGAGTAAATGGTGCAGTTGCAGTCATTATTTTGATGTGAAATAGTACTTGACAAAAAATTTCTCCACATAAAAAAGTTGAGAAATGATACACTTTAAATTTCTCAATTTTATTTGTGGTCTGGCCTGTGTTAGATGTTAAAACGAGAATTAAATGTTGCCGAACGAATTCAATTTGAAAGAGTAAATCAAGAACAAAGAAGATTTAAGGATTAATTATATGCAACCTGCATAATTGAAATATAAGTATTAGCCCATGTCCAAAATGAAATTTCACAGAACCCAACATTCACGGTTTCGCAGTTCCGGGCATAATCGGACTGCTAACTTGAAGTCCTCCCGCAAAATTATCAAAGCAAAGACCTACCGTGGACTTCCTTCTTCAATTATGATCAAACTAAAAGTTGCGGCTGGGGACACGACGAAAACCATAATGTGAGTTAATATTCGGAATGTAAATCATCTCAGCTTCCTTAAACTCTAAACGTCGTCTTAGCAATATCCGATGGACATGAGATTGTGCGTTTACCGTTAACAGTTTTCGATTCGCTTCATTGAGGCAGAAAGCAGTTTGAAAAGCATTATTTTTCCACTGCTCGGAAGTCGGTAGAAGTGGAACTACCAGACTTTTGGGAGTCAAAGCACTGAAAATCATAACAAAAACATTAAAAGAGGGAGAGTGCAAGACAAGAATATATTTTGACCTCCTTGGCAAGAAGTCAGCTTTAAGTTTTTGTCTCACTCCCGACTCGGTCGTTCGTGTCTCATGTTCGAATGAAACTTTTGATTTTTTAGAGGAAGTTATGATACAATTGTACATCGTGTTGGAGAGTATAAATAAGTATGGCAGATGGGAATGGAAGTTTCGTTTTTAACATTTTTGGAAATTCCATAGGAAAAATACCACGAAAATGTGTCATGAATCATAAAACAAAGAGAAATGTAGTGGAATAAGGGTCAAGGCAAGCGCTTTAACAAAAGACGAATACATACATAAAATTCCAACAGTTCTTTTAAGATGATGAGTATTGACCTCGCTCATTCTTGACATGCTTTCATTACACTTTTCAATTACGCACAAATAGAATACGTACAGAAAAATTCCTCGGTAGCTTTATTCTTTTAGTGAAAAGCGAAAGCGGAAGTGATTTGAGAAATGCAGTTTCAAAGCCAAAGCTTGTGATAAAAGTATTCTCTTTTTTTTCACTTTTTGCTAATTAACATTAACCCAGGATGACTCAAAGTAAAAAACTTAATGTTCTCCCAAAGAGAAAAGTGTGAAACGGCAATGGTAGATTGCTCAAAAATCTAAAAATAAAAATGTTAAAGAGAATGGAATGAATTGAGTACGTACCTCAAATATAATTGTAATGTCTATTTTGTTGTTACTTTGCAGCCGGAAGAACTCGATTGTTCTGCGAGCTCAACTTCCAGTCCGAGTTCATGCAATTATTGGTAAGTTGCCATTTTTATTTCCACGTTTCTTTCACTGATGTAATTCCATACTGGAGCGAAGTGAAGTGAAGGAGGCATGATGCGTTGACAAAAACCGGAAGAGTAGACAAACAAAATAATGAATGCATCTTACAAATCTACTTAATTGTANCTCAAAGTAAAAAACTTAATGTTCTCCCAAAGAGAAAAGTGTGAAACGGCAATGGTAGATTGCTCAAAAATCTAAAAATAAAAATGTTAAAGAGAATGGAATGAATTGAGTACGTACCTCAAATATAATTGTAATGTCTATTTTGTTGTTACTTTGCAGCCGGAAGAACTCGATTGTTCTGCGAGCTCAACTTCCAGTCCGAGTTCATGCAATTATTGGTAAGTTGCCATTTTTATTTCCACGTTTCTTTCACTGATGTAATTCCATACTGGAGCGAAGTGAAGTGAAGGAGGCATGATGCGTTGACAAAAACCGGAAGAGTAGACAAACAAAATAATGAATGCATCTTACAAATCTACTTAATTGTATAGGCTTTAAAATGTCAATCCAATTCATTCCATTAAAATGGAAGTGAAATTGCTTTTTTCGAGTTTAACAAAAATAAGAGTAATTTTTCAAGACTTTGCTTTAAGCTAAGCACAATGATGAAGAATTGAGATGGGATCAGGGATCCTTGCTCTTACAAAACCTGCCAACTGTCGAAGAAATCGAATTGAGGAAATCATGACGCAGGTGTNGAAGGAGGCATGATGCGTTGACAAAAACCGGAAGAGTAGACAAACAAAATAATGAATGCATCTTACAAATCTACTTAATTGTAAAGGAGGCTTAAAAATGTCAATCCAATTCATTCCATTAAAATGGCAGTAAAATTGTTTTTTTTCGAGTTTAACAAAAATAAGAGTAATTTTTCAAGACTTTGCTTTAAGCTAAGCACAATGATGAAGAATTGAGATGGGATCAGGGATCCTTGCTCTTACAAAACCTGCCAACTGTCGAAGAAATCGAATTGAGGAAATCATGACGCAGGTGTTAACCCCATGCGTCCAACGTAATCTAATGATTTATTTCAAATGTATATAGATATTATTTAGTGACATGATTTCTTTTTTTAAATTGTCTACAAAATAAAAGTATGCATAACCCGTAAAGTATTTGTGGAAAGCCCAGGTTAAAATTAATTAAGTGTAAAAGTTAAGATTTGCTTACCTTTTTTATTTTAATTCACTACAAAATATATACATGTTTTGAAAGTTACCATTTCGCATTCACCCTAATTTGCTACTATTAATAACGCATTCACGATCAATGAAAGACTTTACAAATGGTGTAATAATTTAAATAAGAAATATGACGATGCCATTATAATCGCCTTGCTTGTAATTAAAGTTTTCGCAAATATTGGGGCATTTACTACAAAGCCGAAATGAAGAAACGATGGGCGCCCCGTGCATCACCCCTAGCTCATGTCATAAGTATGTGCTCAGTCGTGTGTGTGATAACAAAAATAGTTTGTCACGAAATCGAAATCCATCTATTTATCAGATACAAAAACAAAATCTTTTTTATTGACGAATGAATCAGAAGTGGAGTAGCGCATAGTCCATTTGCCATTTAAATGGAACCATGATTCCGTTCTTCACATAAATTATGAGAATATCTTAATGGAATTGAATGATTTTTAATATTTATTTTATTTCTTTTCAGAAAAACTCATCAACGCAGATGGAAGGGAACTTAGACGTGCTCTCTTCTCCCTCAAACAGATTTTCCAGGTGAGAGATAGTAGCAACTTTTCAAAAAATATTTATAATCGTATCACTTTCTCATTTCTCATGCTTTCGAGAAAAAAAGAAAAACAAAAGTTTTTCCTTCGAAAATTGGTTTTTGCAAGTTTCCTTTTTTCTGTGACTGTCCCACAAAATACTGAACTAAATTTGAAGTAGTTTTAATTCGTCATAAAAGATCAAGAAAATTATGTGGTGCGCACGACCATCTTAAAAAGAAAAAGTGTAAAATGCATTCAACTTGTGACTTGACACGAGAAGCGGATGCAACTCATCTTTTCGCTGGGAAGTTCCTTTCTTCCTAAAACTCGGCTCTTTAAGTTGTTTAGCTAGGGTTTGCATAAAACCTTTTGAGGAAAATGGAAGGAATTCGTCGAGTTTTTTTAAATTGGATTATTACAATTAGAAGGGGAGCTGCATTTCAATTGCTGCAGTTAAACCGGTCTATAATAGACTAGGACTAGAGTACTGTTAAAATTTATTCCCTGATTTTTAAAACACTCTAACAGGTATAAAAACACTTATGTATAATTTTTCTAAACACGATATTTGCTTCTGATTTAATACAATACTGAAATACTAGCACATTTACTTATTTAAATTTACATGCTCATTTTACTTATCGTCAGTTTTACGATTTACGATACATCTGCATCATTGAAATGTCATGCGATGATCTAGTCCATTTGGGTCGTATGAAGAATGTGAAAATCAAATCTCGATCCCTTATTTTGTCACGGTCCATTCTTTTATGTGGTTTTCGTGACCCAACGAATCAAGATCAAAGGCAAACTCACTAGGAAAACCTCATGTTTCACTTCCTAAATCATAAAAAATCTTAAAAAGAAATGAAGAGAACAAGCCCAAAAAGAAGAATAAAAATGGTCCAATTTCAACAGAAATCTACAAATCTAAAAAGATCGGGTGCAGTTCTCAACAAAAAGCATGAGCAATGAAATGGTGGAAAAGAAACACCCACCCGAGCATGAACACTTTAAAATAGTCCTTTTTATATTGATTCCTTAGTTTTAGGTCCTCGTAAAATTCTTGTAAAAAATCTTTTCACAAGTTTTCCTTTTTTTCTAAAACATATTTGCATACTCTACAAATGTTAAGGATTCTCATGCTCGTCCTTTACGATTTTTTGCATTGCATTGCAGTATATCCAACACCCTCGTCCTCATAAACGCGAAAATTATGCACTGAAAAAAACGAGCCGTTGTATGAAATAATAGCCAATTTGTGATTGCATTTCTCTTCATACAAAAATTAGAAGAGGACGGACTTCCTTCTTAACTCAAAAAAGCAAAAATCGTTTTTCTGTCAACAGGTCTTAAAACTTTAAGACTAACTATGATTAGGATTTAAGTTGTACTGTATCCGTTCTTTGAGTTATTACCCAATTTCCTTGAAAATCCTTAAAACAATGAAACATGTTATTTGTGAGTTTCAAATGTTTTTTATGATGGCAATTTTCTTTTTTAAATGGTTTTACGAGAAAGATTCTCAATTTTAAATAAAAATGTACATGTTCATTTTAGGAGGACAAGGACCTGGTCCACGAGTTTGTGGAGAATGGCGGCCTCTCGTGTCTCATCAAGGTGGGCTCTGATGCGGATCAGAACTACCAAAACTACATCCTGAGAGGTTAGTCCTTTAAAGAAATATGTATTTGACAAAGAAGGACATGCAGACTTGGAATGTAAAACATGACTTTGTTTCTTAAGCAATCGGGCAAGTGATGCTCTACGTAGATGGAATGTATGGAGTAATGCGACACAATGAAACAATCCAGTGGCTGTACTCCCTCACCGCGAGCAAGTTCCGGTTGGTCCAGAAGACTGCTCTAAAGCTCCTTCTTGTATTCGTGGAGTATGTGGAGACGAACTGTCTACTTCTGATACAGGCTGTGGGATCAGTGGACTCCAACAGAGGCAAGTTTATCCCTTGGTCGAAAAGATAACATGTATTGTCCGCAGACTTTGATATATTTTGTTGGATGGTTTAGGAGCTCCGCTTTGGTCAAATGTGATGAATCTCTTACGCGAACATGACTCCAATTCAGGAGACTCTGAACTTTTAATTTATGCGATGACACTAGTCAACAAAGTCCTCAATGGAATACCAGATCTTGATGTATATTATGATCAAATTGACGCTTTGGAGGAGCAAGGAATGGCTTCCATCATTCAAAAGTACTTGATTCAACCATTCAGAAAAATTGATATAAATTACAAAATTTTAACTTGAACTTTCCGAATTTCTCCAGCTACATGGGAAAACAGTGTGCCGACTTAGATCTGATTCAGCAGTTCCAGATTTACGAGATGGTCCTAAAACATGAAGATGGAGAGGAGGACAACATCATGATGCAACTTGACGAAACCATGAGGTTCTTAACTTATGATGAAATGAATCATTCGGAAAAAAATTGTCATTCACTTCACATCTCAAATTTATTTTAATAAAATTAATTTTTTAGACAAAAACTTCTAACGCGTAAAGGATACTGTGAGGTTGGGGGCGAGAACAACAAAAATCGTCGTAAATCAAGACGGAGGTCAAGCAACACACCACCAACAACACCAAATGGTTCGTCTCTTCCAATATTTCCTCACCCCGTAATACGGAGACTGTCATCCACCGAGGATCATGGGAAAGATTCGATGGATGACGGTAGCTCTACTACTTCCACATCTTCTCATTGCTCTTCTTCCCCTGGCCCGCCTAACGGTTGCACGCCACCTCCTTACATTATTACTGGATATGCTAACGAGAATAAATGTACCCCTAACATGATTATGATTGATTTTGTTTAAAATTTATTTAAAAAAAAACTAATTTTATTCACAAATTAATTATTTCAGAGGAAACATACTTAATTAGTTCAGGAATTTATATATTTTTTTATCTCAATTCTTCAGGCAACAGTATCGAAGTCGGTATGACGCCAGGAATGAGGCGGCGTCGTGAACGAACAGATCATCAGAAATCTCTTTTGGAGGGGAAGATGCTTAACGGCAGTAGCGGAGATTTGCATTCAGACTCAAGTTCGAAAGATCTGATTCCTTTGGGAAAGTCAATGAGTGGAAAGCGAGACAGCTTTGGTTCCTCTCTTGAGCAACAGAATAATCTGAAGAATAGCTCAAGTAGCATAAACGGACTCGTCAATGGAAATGGGAACGGGAATAATGGGAACATCACCGTAGCTAGGCCCTGGATGCTCCCCATTTACACAAATGGGACAGCAGCCAGTTCAACAAACATAGCAAATAACGGTGAAGCAGGGGTGGATAGTGACTCCTCCGAGGCGAAGAGGGAGCACTCTGTCAAAGACTTGACCCAGAAACTAGCAAACCAAAGTCTTCTCACGAGCCCTGTCGATGAAAACAAGTCCCTCCTTAGAAGTGGGGAGCTCACTGGCGTCGTCTCTAAAGCAAAGGAGGGTCTCGCCAAGTCCAAATCTCGTGCTGACCTGAAGCCTCCGCCAGCAAATGCGGAACAGAATAAGCAAGTGGATCAAACAAAGAAATCGGATAACGACTTTCACTGGGATTTTCTAGTCACGAATTTGCATCGCTCGTTAGGTGAGCGATTATATTTATTACTGTAGTAAAATGACACTTATAAGTCTAAAGCTCCATGATTCTGCGGCTGAAACAAAGAAACATGAAATGTATAACATGTTAGCACAAACATGAATATTAGTATTAACATAATAAAATATATTAACAATTGTATCATTGCTAGAAATTTGTGATCTCGACTTTACCGATCTGAAAAACTCTGACGATGAGGATATCATGGCTCCAAACTCACAAGTTACCAACTACTCACAAGTGCCACCGCCCTTACCACCCTCCTTTTCAGGACATCCTCCACCTCCGCCGCCCGGAAGTGGAAGGTTTGGGATGCCACCACCACCATCTGTAAACGGTTTTGGGTCATCTCCTTTTGGAGTGTCACTGCGCACCAGACAGTCCTCCACTTCGCTGAATGAACAAAACTCGGATACTTTGAAAAAGACGAAGAAAACTGTGAAGCTTTTCTGGAAGGAAGTGAGAGAGGATCCAATCACTGCTACGAAGGTAGAAAAGGTCGGCAGTTTGTGGACTGAGCTTCAGCCTGTGCCTCTCGATACGCAAAGACTGGAACATTTATTCGAATCCCGGGCCAAAGATGTGATTAACAAGGTACAGTACGCACCTTCCATATGTCGTCCTCCTTGGAACACGTCTTTTTAACAATATTTTAATTTTTCCACATACATTTTCCATTTCATTTTACATTAACAATTTTATTTTTTAGCTAAATTACATATTCACTTCTTTTCAAAGTAAAAAAATATGTTCGCAACGATGAACGATTTTCAATTGAAATGAATTACGCTATAAATTAACATTATTCAAGAATTTGCAACGATTTTTGATTTTCCGCCCTTCACTTCAGACGAACATAATAAAACATCCGCTTTCCCACCACCCACCTGCACCCACCCCTACAACTACATCACATTTTAATAATTACACTTTTTTTTGCAGTTTTAGCTTTCCTCATCACTTTTCATTCATGTTTAAAGTTTAAATATACCTAAGCACATTTCTCTTGTATCTCAATTATTTAGCATTTTTTCTCTAGAGCTTAATGTACTATCTTTATCTTTTTTCTAGTATTTTTGTACAATTTCTTCACAGTCCGGAGAAAATATTTTTAGAATATTTTTGGAGAAAATTTGTACTATTTTTTTTTTCTCTTAGAAGTTACTATCTCATGCACTTAAGTATATTTTTGTAATTATTTGAAATTTGTATTTGGTAATCGAATTTTCTGAAACGAAAATATTTTTTGGTTTTTTTGTTTGATTTCCTATATATTTGCTTACGCTCTTCGCTTGGACTACTACTTACACACAAAAAAATTCAACGGCAACTACTACTACACACTGCTACTACTACTATTTTGGTGCCTTATTTTATATACAGGAGGTGAGTATCTTGTATTGATAAGAAGAAAAATGCTTATTTTATTCATTTTTAAAAAAATTTATGTTGATTTCTTCAATTATTTTTTTTTCCGCACGCATTGCACTGTCTTTAATAATGTATAAACTAAATGTTTGTTTGTTGTACAATTGAATACTGCTGGTTTTGCGTGGTACTATAATTAGTTTGAATGCATTTAATTTGGAATTCAATTGCACGGTTGCACGCATTGGAATATTGTAGCACTTTAGAAACGTCAAAATACGCAAAGTAAAATTGAGCATGTTTTTGTAGTATTTGAATGTTGGGTCTCCCGATGCTTAATGAAATCCGTTTCTATAAATATTATTCAATTTTGTTCCAACTCGATTCGTTAAATTCTGCCTAGGAATTAACTTTTTTTTCAATTTAGGAATGACAAATTATTTAGTATGCTAAACATGATAAATTCTACTATCCGGACGAATGAATTTAGAATTGTGCAACATGGAGTAAATATAAGTATATAACCAAGCCTTACAATACCCACTTCAAAATCACAAAATTTTATTTTTAATTCAATTGCATGTAAGGATTGAACCTGTGCTACCTGAACTTCAAAAACTGATGTAGATAAATTTATTTGATGCATTGTAAATACAGTATCGGACGAAGGCCAACTAGTTTTTTCTTTTATTTCCAATGCTCCTTGTGTTATTAATGCAGAATTAAAGCACTAAGCAATTATTCGACTTGACCAAATTCACTTACCGTTAAATAGATGTAAATAAAAGTCTAATACAATGCATGAGACGACTTGACCGCGTTGCAGTTAACATATTCCCGGTTTCGTAATCTCATTTTTAAAAAATGTGAAAAAAAATTAAATAAAATTATTTTTAGTTCGTTTTTTAAATGTTCATGTTTCGTCTCATTTTATGTAGCTTGAAAATTGTTTTTTGTCGACTTGAACCGATGATTATTTTTTATCGAGTTATGTAAATTGATGCATTTACTTTGCAGAAACAATCGGACGCGAATAAGACAAAAGAGATCACGGTTCTTGATCCAAAGCGGTCAAATGCAATTAATATTGGGATGACGAAGCTCCCACCTCCCAGAACGATCAAAGCTGCAATCATGAAAATGGACTCGACCATTATCAATCGTGAAGGGATTGAGGTAAAGATGCTGCTGATTCTAGTGACTTTTACAATAAAACTTTCGTTTCGATTTAATACGTAATAGTCGTCTCACGTTCCCCCGTTAAGTTTTGGAAGGTAGCATTTTTTATATTACCAATTCTAACTCTTTTGGGATCATCTAGATTGGACCCGTTACACGAGCTTCACGTGTTGACTTTGATGAGGTCGCCTCCAACTTGACAAAGATGGAAAGTGACTGCAAAGCTTCGTGGGACCATTTGAAGGTGATTGCAAAGCATGATGGACCCACGAATATGAAGCTCAAGTAAGTTCGTTGAAAAATTATCAGAGCGCCCCAATTTAACTAAATTGTATGATTAAAATGTGTACTTTCGATTCATTTTAGGATGTCGGAATTTCTGGCGGACTGCGCAGAAAGAATAATTGTTTTAGGGATTATTCATCGCAGGGTTATGAACAGGTAAAAAAGGGAAATTTACAAAAGTTTGATAAAGTTTGTTTATAAAATTACAAGTTTGTTTTGATTTCAGGTTTCATAAATTTCTCCTATGGCTTGGAGTTCCTGCCCACCAAGTGGCCACGACAAAGCCTCACACACTCTTCAAAATAATTTCTGAGTTTGCTCTTGAATACCGTACGACTCGGGAGAGAGTAATCCAACAGCTCCAGAAGAAAGCCAGTCACCGTGAACGGAACAAAACTCGGGGCAAGATGATCACTGAGCAAATCATGTACAAATCAAAGGAGGACAAGGCTGATGCGGAACTGCGACAAGTGTTAACTCAATCATGTAATGAGAATGGCGAGGCCTCTCTCACATGGTCTCAGGCTCTATCCCAATCAAGACGTCCAAAGACAACGTCAAACGGACCATCTTCACTTTCTCCTGCCTCCCACTTTGGCAACAATAAAGCGGCCACTTTAGCCTCAGGTAGCCCCATGGTAGATGGGGATGATGAGATTTTGGAGAGTTTGGTGAAGACTGCGACGCGAACTCCGGATTCTAGGGTAGCCCCGAGAGAGAGGAAGAGGAATAGTGCTCGCTACTCAGACCGCAAGTCATGTAATTAAACAAATTTTTAGCACTCTTTTCCATGTGGCTTAACAATTCTCCACTCAATTGCAGCTTTTGTAAAAGAAATATTTAAATGTGCAATTACTTTGCAGTAAAACGCTCGCGAACTAGAGAGAACGCTGTTGGTGCTTCACTCTACGCTGTTCTCAATTCATAAAATGTCAATGCTCAAAAATACTATTCGTAGGCAAAACTGTGTAAGATGCATTTTAGTAGATGTGCTGTGTTTAGTGTGCTTACTTATTCTGATTTTCGTCTTTTTTTCGAAATTGTTTTTCTTCTTGTTTTTTGGTTGCATCTAATTTAGTTTTTATATTATATTTTACATTAAATTGTTTACTGATGTCAAAATCATTTATTATTTCAGTACGCCGTACACTTCGTCACGGTCTCTCCGATGAGGAACGAAAAATGTGCTTCACTCTACGCTGTTCTCAATTCATAAAATGTCAATGCTCAAAAATACTATTCGTAGGCAAAACTGTGTAAGATGCATTTTGGTAGATGTGCTGTGTTTAGTGTGCTTACTTATTCTGACTTTTGTCTTTTTTCGAAATTGTTTTTCTTCTTGTTTTTTTTTGTTGCATCTAATTTGGTTTTATATTATATTTTACATTAAATTGTTTATTGATGTCAAAATCATTTATTATTTCAGTACGCCGTACACTTCGTCACGGTCTCTCCGATGAGGAACGAAAAATGCTCGCTGCTTTCATGGCAAACGGCCATACATTCTGTGGATAGACCGGAACTTGTTCACATTTTAATTCACGTTCAATTTGAAAACTTTAATTCGTGGACTTTTACTTGTACATTTTATTATCTGTTTTCTTTTTCAATTGCTTACCTTCTTTTCTCTTATTATTACCCTAGTCATGTAGCTTACCATTATCATAATTGTAAATAGATCTAAATTGAAATAAGTTAATTCTTGCTATCACTACATTGTATATCGTATTTTAATTGCCAAACCACATCACGGTCTTCAAAAATATGAATCTTTGTCAATAGCTATTAAGTACGTACTGAATCAAAATGATGCTAATAGAATTCTTTGTATAAAAATCTCTTATAATAGTTATAATCCATAAATATCTTATGTATTTGTGCATATCATGCGATCATGCCCTTCTTGAATGTAGTATAGTCATTTAATGTTAATAAGATCAAGCCAAAAAAAAACTAATTTTACGAGTGCGACATTATACGAATCCTATTAATTATGATTGTGAATTTCTTACGTTTTTTGTTGTTTTAAAAACTCGTAGATTAAGTTTACATGAAAGAGATGTAAGTAAATCAAGAATGTGAAATTCTAAAGAGAATTGTTTGAAATAAAAATGCAGTCGAGTTTTGCATGGAACACTAAAGCCGTATCAAAATCTCGATTATTTTAGCACATGTTTTGTCGCCATTATGCTTAGACTGTATTGTGCATTCATGTCTTTTGAATAAGGCAATTTCAATGGAATTCCTTCAATGGACTCGTGCGGCTCTATTACAATCTGGGCCAGAACTCCGACTGCCCTAGCAGCTAGTTTTCACCAATAATCACCATGACCATGCAATTCATAAAATGTTAACTGATAATTAAAGTAACTACAAGCAGACCTCCCTGGCTTTGGCACTTACACTTTTCTGGTAAACATTTTTTAATAACGCGATCCTCTCTGGATTCGCTGATTTAGTAAATCCAGAAGAGCAATATAAGTGAAGAAAATGAGTGAAAATGGGACATCAACCTCACCACCGTCTTCGGAAAGTGGCATTTTTATTATTTACACGGCAGCTACGTCACTGGCAATGTTGACGGCCTACTATCTCTTCTACGTTGTTCAGGTAAGGTAAGGTGGTTAGGGGCATTGTAAGAATTTGTCTGGTTTAAATATTTAACTATTGTGTCTAGAAGCCAAAAATATTCACTGGAAACCCTCGCCTTCAAGCGTTCTTGGATAAGCATATCCCTTCCCTGAAGGAAAAGTATTGGCCTTCGTGGTACGCCTGGGAAGGTCGCTTACAAAGTGCATTAGCTCTCTTCATGCGCTTGCCCAAGAAGCTCAAGTTGCCATACAGAAGGAAGATTTTAGAATTGAAAGATGGAGGACAACTTGCCATAGACTTTCTGGGGGAGGAGGATGAGAATGCAAACATTTCACCTGAGCAAAAGTACATACTACCAATCAATTAGGATTTACAAAAAATCGTTTTGTGAATGTAATGTGTACCATATATCACTTCAGATTGCTGGTGTTTGTGCTACCCGGTCTCACTTCACATTCCAACACAGCCTACGTAAAGACACTAGCTTTGAGTATTGTGCGAGCAGGGGCTGTTGTCGCGATACTGAACAATCGTGGACTTGGCGATGTTCCATTGAAGACCCCCCGAACATATTGCGCTTCAAATGATGAGGATGTCCGAGAAGTCATAGCCCATCTAAAGGAAACCTTCCCAAACCATAAAATGATTGCGATTGGAGCCTCTATGGGCGGGTAAGTGTTGAACAAAAAACGAAATTCACTCTGGTTGACTAAAGATGTACACGTGGAGCTTTTGATTTATTTCGCAGGATACTACTTGGCCGGTACATCATTAATCGTCCTGACGAAGCCAAGAGTAACTTCCTCGCTGCTATGTTTATCTCGATTTGTTGGGATCCGATGGCTGGAACAGCTTCTATTGAGACGCCCATCGTGAACAAATACCTTGTCAATTATGTTCTCACTCGAAATCTGAAAAAGATTGTGAGCAGATATCGTTCTATATTGGAAACAAGAGAGTGCTTCAACTTTGAAAAGATATTAGGGTCAAAGACATTGAAAGAGTTTGATAACAACTTCACTGCTCCACAATTTGGATATGCCTCCTACAAAGAGTATTATACGGCCACACTCATTACACCACATATTTACAAATTCTCTATTCCCGTTGTTGCACTTACTGCTGCCGATGATCCCATGATGCCTTTTTCCGGTATCACACATAAATAACATGCATTTTAAAGTGTGTTTCGCATTCGATCAAAATTAATTACATATTATTTGTTTCAAATTATTATTTAGATCTTCCATTTAAACAGGCCGTATCAAAGGAATCAAACTTGGCTTTGATTGTTACTTCACATGGAGGTCATTTAGGTAATTTATACAATTTACAATAATTTTGCTTTGAAAAAACTATTATAACTAGTAAATTGAAAATGTAGGATTTTTGGAAAATCAGCTTCCGATACAAAGGCCTTTTCATTTAATGGAGCGCGTTGTCTATGAATTTGTTCAAGCTATTCGTCAGCATCCAACCGAAATTGAATTATGAGATCGCAATTTTATGTAATATCAAAATAAAAATTGTTGAAATATTTTTTAAAATCTGATTTGTTTTATTGGAGTAAACGTATGGATCACTACTTTTCCTGAAATAAAATATTTTTTAAATGCCAAATTAATATGATCATTCATAAATGAAACAAAGCAAACCGAATCAATTATTCTTGTTTGACCGATGGTGTCAATGGAGCAAGAGGAGTAAAGGGAGTCACACTCCTTCTCCCATCAGCATTTGCAGGAAGAAATGACGAAGGCAGTGCAATTTCCAATGGCTGTGCTTGTGCTATTGGCATCTGAATTGGTACCAACTCACGTCTTTCCGCTGCAGCCAGTTGAAGCGAAGAAGGACATTCCACATGAACGACGTGAAACGGCCCATTTTTTGAATTTCTCGTACCCACGATCCTGACGTAAACGACGGGTCTCTCCTCAAACAAAATTTCTTGCCAGGATTTGCATGGTTCATTGGATCGATCGCAAATCAACTCCCATGCACCTCCATTCGTAGATACCTCCACGTAAAAGCTGTATGTCCTTTCAATGTCACAATCGAAGAGCAAAAGGCGCATGGACGAGAGTACATAAGGTTGTGCAAAACGAACCACGATTGCTTGTCCGGTATTAATGATGTGCTCCGTCACTCCACCAACTGGCCCGAAGCCATGACCTGTTGTCCTCCCATCGATTAGAGTGTTCCTTGAATGTGAAGCTCCTTCAACCACGCTCGCCCAACGTGCCGGGGCGCAAATATTTTCCTGTGGATCTATTAAGAAACAAATAATTTGTCCCAAATTCCAAACAAATTTTTAAATGCTTTTTTTTAAGTTACCGATCAAGTTCCACTTCGAATTTAGGGGAACTTCTTTGGCGAGAACATCTGCAGGATAATGGTATGCTTCCAGGGCAACTACAGCCATTTTCCTGTTTGCAGAGCACCTCGTTCCCACTATTTTTATGTACCGGATCACCCTTGAGCTGAACGGGATCCGTTGCCAGGACCTACAGTCATACTTGGTAAAGTCACAAATGCGACTCCATTTCCCCGGCTTGTTCTCCGTGGCAACTTCAACGTAATAAGAGAACACACGTTGATCACGGTCCCACAGGAGGAGTTGAATATAGTTGAGGAGCGTATCCTCTCCAAGCTGTACTAAGATCCCAGATTCCTCATGATCCTCAATCGGAATTGTATGACTTGTAAAATTCTTAACCGCATCGTAATTTAAGGTATCCCCATTCAAAAGGGATCCAGGATTGTCGCCCCTGATTACCCTTGCTCCATGCGCCTTATATAAATTTTGTTAAAGGTATAAAATTATTATTTCTAAATAGGTAAATTTTGGTGCCAGCATCTGCGGTCAAACCAAAGTTTAAATTTAAAGAAAATGATAATAAAATTGATTTAGGTGAATAAATAAACTTTAAAATATTAAGTAAAATTAATTTGTATTATATGAAAATAGATTTTAATTAACCTGGTCTGCCACGTTTTCTCGGTACTTTTCACTGAAGAAAGGGACCAAATAAATTTGGTGTCTTGGTAAGATTTCCTGGTCCATTTTTAACCGTTCTTAGTTCAGACTTTGCTTTCAAATAAGTGACTTGATCTTGGAATTGCAATTACGGAGGAAACATTTGGAGCAAGGACTTGAAGCCGAAAATATGCGAGTCGCAACTAAAGCCGATCATAATTATATGATCAAGGTGGAGACAATGCATGTGACGTGACCAACAACGCAATAAAATATGATCAATGGCTTGGTCGAATATTTTTTCTCAAATTTTTTGGGACCATCGTCAAAAAACAGTATCATTAATTCAGTTAAAAAATATATGTAACTTTAGTTCAGACTTTACGAGTTTTAAGACTGTGCCCGAGATTACGATTGTCAGTTTTCAAATTGGATGACGATCGTTTATGGGACATAAGCGGAACGTATGCATTCCCCGATGCGTTGGAGTTGTTGGAGGTGATGGTGATGGCATTTTCGGCATTATGCACGGTGGGAGGAACATAAAGGTTGCCAAGCTATTTCTCATTTTTATCGATAGATGAAAGGTGTTCGATCCACAACTTGCAAATGTCCCGTCGCAGTCGTCCTTTTTTATTCGAATAAAAGGGATGCAAATATTTTTTGTAGACCAGTGAAATGTAATGAAAAAATCACAAATCGTGCCAAAAGTATTTATTGCAGTTGTTCTGTAACTCAAACTCTACACACGTGGATCTCATAATTAATACAATAATGAGTATATTACTAGAGAGTCGGCAAATACGATATATCCACGAATTGCTGCCAAAATATTTTTCTTGTTCTTGCTCTTATTGTACCGTAAAATGCACATCATTTATGTAATTGCATGTTATTTTTTAGTCAGTCTAAATATATCTTGGACAACTGATGAAGGTTTAAGGAATTTAAATGAGTTTAACAAAAGTCGACAAGGACGATGTTGCGGCTGTCTCGAAAAATAAGTAAGTATCGGCTCAGGTATAAATTCTATATTAATGAAGTTTTTGCCTTGGTATTGGCCTTGCTGAGGATTTATAAAAATTCATAAAGTGGAAAGAATGTCATAAAAAGCTTTGCTATTCTTTAAACCAACAACTTTCAGGCCATGACTGTGGCTAACGACTAACAAATAGATTGGCTTAGATCATGTAGCATTTCATTTGATTAATCATCTACATTTCAATTTTTATAATGCTTTACACAAAAATATTTCACTTTGTAATAAAATGATAGTCTATTTTTAATTAAACTTAAGCTTAACATTTCTTAAACGAGGTACTTGATTTGATCATTTTATTTTTAGGATTTTTTTGCGCTTAAATGTACATTAATTGCATGAGAGTGGAGATCGGTCAAAAGAGTAAAGGTAACGTCACACCATCTGCAACGGAACAAACCATTCAGATCCTCATTTTCAATCATGCTTTCCGCATCTTCGGAGGGGCTATTAACTCTTTCCTCCACCTGGGACTGTGATAGGTCGACACTGTGACTCATCTTGTTATGAACTGAAGGCGAAGGTTCAGAAACTTGAGTTTGAGATTCAGACTGATACTCATCCTTGTGTATTCCCTTAATATGAGCTGTGAGAGTACGCTTGCGAGTGAAAAGCTTGGAGCAGTATTCGCAACTAAAATTCTTTTTCAAAGAATTGGAGCCATCGATGACTTTGGATGATTTTTTATTTTTCGACTTCTTCACCAGAGTATGACTTCCATGTGCTGCTTCCGGGGTTGGGATAATTGAATCGAGGTCTTTGTATTTGTTTCGGGGTTTAATGGATAAACGTTTGTGCTGTTGACAGTTTCATCCTCTTAGAACTTGAAACCTCCTCATCCTCGTCACCAGAATCGGACAAGGTTATGATTTCATGATACTTACGAGGCAACTTTTTATGAGGACTTGGAGGTAGAGGCTCAATAGCAATTTTGACATCGTGCGGCTGCAGAGTAACATTACTATAGTTGTCATCAAGTTTCGTATTCGCATCATCTTCATCCTCAGGTTCACCATGGAAGACGTGTTCCCCATCATCAGATAGATCAATGTGCTGCATATTATTTGTTTCTTCCAATGATGGCCATTCCTCGGAGCTCATGTCAAATGACGAAATCGCAATTGAGCTAACTGTTTCTACTTTCTTTTTCCGTCCCCGACGCGAATTCCTTTTTCTTCCTCGCTTTTGCTTTCTCCTTGCGCTCATTTCAGCAGTTTCGGTAGCGCCTTCCCTTTCAGAAGATAAAGCGTTCTCCTTGACAACCGACGCAAAGAGGCGAGATGGTCTTTCAATATTGGCGTTATTTTCCTTGTTAGGACTGGATGACACTAGGGGAACCAAGCTGGGAAATTCTTCTTCTATAAGATTGTTTGACGACTGAGGGACTTGGATATGTTCCTCAATGTTGTTGCTTGGTGGCGTTGGAGGAACCAATTCGGGCACTCTGTTCGACGATTGGGGATCCATATTTGAAACCTCCATTTCAACATGATTGTTATTCTTTTCGATGTCAGCGACAGCCTTCTTTTTAGCTGGACCCCTTTTTCCTACAGCGCTTACCTTATACTGGGAAAACGGATCGTGAACACTTTGAAAAGATCTGAAAGTCAATAGAAAAAGCAAATCAAGTTACGCCAAATATTCACTCCAATTAATTTCGTCACTCTTCTCACCCATTATTTTTTGTCAAGCTTTCCCCTTTGTTGTTTTCGTCGCCACCATTTCCGTTTCCGCTCAAGGCGACATTTTTGTAATGGAACTGCTCGTAATGGGAGACATTACGCGATCTGACTTAGAAGGACTACTTTACATCGTGGGCAACGAAACAACTTCACATATTTCTCTTCTAGCAAAATTATATCATCTTCGTCAGTCTGTTCGGCTGTTCCCGTCTTCATCCTGAACCGAACACCTCCAAATAAATACAATTCTTTTTTAATTGGTTTTGGACCGTTGGTCGTCAGGCACCAGTATTTAATGTTTAAATTAAATTCCAATCTTTAAATTCTAGTTTAATCAGACAATGTGCAACAATTCTTATTCCATTGACTCTAACTTAACTAATGCCTCATGACTCTTTCAAATTGTTATTATTTCAGAACCGAAGACAGAACTATGGTAAACTCTCATCACTTGCAAGGGGTTTTACGAACTCGAATGAACTGACGATGAATGTATTATGAAGAATTGTGACTCACTCATTCGTAACATACACAGAAAATGATTGTGATTGTGACAAGGTAATAAGAGGAGCACTTATTTTTTAAAAGAAGCTACGATCACATTGTGGTACAGACAGGCCGAGGATGCATGTGCATTTTGTATGTGATCGTGACGTGACAATAATCAATTCACTTGTTGCTGCTGTTTATGCTTTTACCTAAAATAGGCACGAAGAATCAGAATCATGCTCATGCAATGCATCATATAATAATAATAATAATGCACTTGACCACACCACATCAACAAGGAAAGATGAGGGAACAAAAAAAGCTTTGTTCTCTATTCCCTCCGGAAGACTCGTAGAAGATAAAGGTCCTTCATTTTTTCACCTTCACAAGCTTTCAAAAAAATTTCACCTCATTATGACTCGATTTCACATTATGATTCATGACATAATATGCATTGTTTCAAGACAAATCAAACATATATTTTGATGATAACAATGTTTAAAGTTTGAATTCCATTTTCAATAATACATACATTTTTGTAAACCTTAAATCGACATTTCCAAATTAGTCATAATGTCATAATTCATATTTAATCCTAACTTCAGGTTTAGTCATACACACACAATACTAAAAAGGATTTAGTAAAAAAATGTGAACAACGATGTCCTTGTCCTGCTAAAGTTCCCTGCATGTAGGACAATACCACTTTCCTTCTGGTCATTTTTGTAAACCTTAAATCGACATTTCCAAATTAGTCATAATGTCATAATTCATATTTAATCCTAACTTCAGGTTTAGTCATACACACACAATACTAAAAAGGGTTAGTAAAAAAATGTGAACAAAGATGTCCTTGTCCAGCTAAAGTTCCCTACATGTAGGACAATACCACTTTCCTTCTGGAGCTGTGATCACTCCGACACATGGAAAGTGAAACCATTGAAGTTTACAAAATGGATTGTCACATCCAATCATTTCCCCCCAGGAAGGCTGTAAAATGTTTTTAAAAGGTTAATTTATAACGGATGAAATAAGCACAATAACGTAATTATATTATTTTTTAAAAAATCTTACAGTGTTGCATAAACAATATTTCTTTTCACTTTTTCGCCTCCTCCTTTGTTTTGCGGGCACATTGCAATCAGATTTTTCATGCTTTCCAGACTTGATTAAACCATGTGCCTGTGCGAGGGGACGGATGTGCATCGTAATAGCGTGCGATGTTAGTTGATCTAAGGAGGAGTATCTAAAGTTCCCTGCATGTAGGACAATACCACTTTCCTTCTGGAGCTGTGATCACTCCGACACATGGAAAGTGAAACCATTGAAGTTTACAAAATGGATTGTCACATCCAATCATATCCCCCCAGGAAGGCTGCAAAATGTTTTTAAAAGGTTAATTTATAACGGATGTAAGCACGTGTTTATATTATTTTGTAAAAAAATCTTACAGTGTTGCATAAACAATATTTCTTTTCACTTTTTCGCCTCCTCCTTTGTTTTGCGGGTAGATTGCAATCAGATTTTTCATGCTTTGCAGACTTGATTAAACCATGTGCCTGTGCGAGGGGACGGATGTGCATCGTTATAGCGTGCGATGTTAGTTGATCTAAGGAGGAGTATGTGCAGGAGCACCTGTTGCAGGCGTAGTAGGAAGCGTCTAGTTTCGACAGCTTATCACTCGATGTGGAGTCAGGCTCATCACGCGAAGAAAAACGATTCAAAGTCACCTGCGTCGTCACCACATTCTTTTCGACGAGCATCGCATCCAGAACTGATTGTACTGTCTTGGGTTTCCCCGTGTGCAATAGTGGAAGTAGAATCATTAACGTTTGGACTAGATTCCATTACGTGCTGATCCATTGGTCTCTCCGGGGGAATGTCTTCATCGACGACAGGTTGCGTTACAAGGGACCTGGCATATTCACTTTTATGTAGCCACTGGAGTATCGACTCCGACTTATCAGTTCTATCACAGGTTTTGCCAATATCTTCCACATTTACTCTTTCGAGCACCGAGATTTTTTCATTTTGCGGTATTTCAAATTTCCTATCATCCGTTAGGTCAGTGCCGTCATGATCTAACGATGAAATTATTCTCGGTTTTTTCATCGACTCCACATTTCTGCTACTACTGTCGTCTTGTCCTTCGACTTCTTCAAGGCCACGTTTTACGCCACTTTTATGAGGAGCTTCAGAATTTTCCATTCTGGAGGATGGATGAATAACGTACGATAATACAACAAATAAGGCATAGAATATTTAAAAAAATATAATTGATAATGTTTTCTAAGATGAAATATCATACCGACTTAAATGCTTGCTCTGAAAATGTGATTCGTATGTTACTTGACTCAAAAAAAATGTTTTGCACACTGGACACCGGAATATACGATTCACTTTTTCCTCCACCACCTGCACCTCCATATCGTCCTCACAGTCAACCTCCTTCATATTCACCTTAAGGTTTTCAGACATTTCACCCCTTTGAGCAGTCACACAGTCGTAGGCGGGTGGTTGTTCCATCACACTGAATATAATAATGTCACTGAGAAGAGAAAATCCAGAAGTATTATTGGGACGAAAAATATTTCAAGTGCTCTCTAAATGACAAGCGTTCGCGTGAATAGTTAATTCTAATTTAAGTCCCATTTTTTTCAAACTTTCCACCTAACCTTAAAGTAGTTTCGTTGGTCACGTTGTGAGTAAAAAAACATTGCAACATTATTATTTATCCTCTATCATCAGCAGGTACTTATTGGGGACGAAAACTTCTAAAATATCCACTATTATTTTTAGGATGTGCCTTGATCCTTTCATATATGCCTTAATCTAATCCGTGTACCTGGAATAAACACTTAAAT
>JAHZMX010000649.1:0-17651 GCA_027743895.1 Seira musarum | reverse complement strand
AACTGAATAAGATTGCTACATTAAAATTTTGAAATTTTATAACTGTAAACGGCAATCGGCAATTAAAACAATTTGCATGTTCACTGTTGTGAAAGCAATATGAATGCATCTTATGACAATTTATGGGACATGATGGACAACAGTATCAACAAGACATTATAACAGGATAAAAAGACAGAAAAAATTTAACGCTTTACTCAGCTACGTCCTTATCGCTGTTTTAACTGCATTAGTTCAAGTTTAAAAAGCCGGACACGGACAGTGCCGGAAAGGATTTAATTTTCTATATTTCGTGCATATGTAGTATGCGAATTTTGCATTTGGTTCTATGAATGCAATATTTTAATTCGTAAGCGATTCCAAGAATTTTCTTGACTTTTAGCACGGGAAACAAATCAGAAGCATAGCTTAGAACGGTTGTAAATGGAAGCTGAAATACATGCAAATTTTATGCGGGTGTGTGTATATTACTAATTGGATAATTTGTATTTAAAGTATTCACATATTTTTTGGATTCTCAATAAATGGAATTATGTTATAATTCGGCAGAATGAACTCGGGCAGGTAATAATAATAGTAAAAGTTTCAATTCATCGAAACAGAGGTGAGATTTATGTAATGAAGTTCTTGCGAAAAGCTCAGCATTGTATAATACGTAATAAGTACTATTTCTCAGGAACTTATTATTTATTCGTATTCGGTCAGGTGATAAATGTAAAGTTTTATGATTTATTAAAGAATACTTTGATAAAAGAGTGTTTAAGAAAGTAATTAACAGAGGATCGCTAAATAGTATCTTGAAACAGATACCGTAATTATCCATGAAAATGATTGAAGTTATTAAGATGGTGTTGGGGGCGATGCTCGCGATGTCGATCGGACTGTCGGTGATGCTGATGGCCATAACTTGACTCGTGATGCAGTTGATAATGTTCATATCCATGATTATGGCCACCCATTTGTCTCGGGTAGTACTGTGGATTAGCTGCTCTTCTTGAACGAAATATTGCATGTGCATCCGGCACTACAATAATTTTTAAAATGCATCCTTTATAAGTAAAAAAATCAATCACGAAACAATAGTTTGTAAATATAAATAAACTAACCGTCTTCATTTTCAGTAAAAGCGTTATCGTCAACTGGAGATCCTTTAGGAGGTTGTTTTTTAAGGGGACCGCCGGGTCCCGGCTTAGGATATTTGTCTAGGTAGTATGTTTCCAGGTTTACATTTCCAGGACTTAAACTGAAAGGCAACACTGTGTCTTCGCGGTGATCTGCTGGATGCGTATCAACATTTCCAGCGATGAAGGTGAAAAACAGAATGAACACAACTAACTTATTCATGATTTGAATTTTTAGGAATGAAAGCACAACTGCTTATTTCATTTCCTTCTTCACTTACTGAAGGGTTTTACCATTTTTCTTTGCTTTTATATATCAGTGAATTTCGACTTCAAAATGAAGGATTGCTCAAGCGTTTGGCTTCATTTGTTTTTATGGGATCAACGGATAAAGTCCCGCTTTTGGCTTGAGTCGATACTATCGGTTTTCAGCAGCGCTTCATGGCATTGTGAATTGAAAACAGTACATCTTTCAAAATCTAAGATTTGATTTGATTCCCATCATCACCATATCTCAAGAACAGTTTTTGCTTGAAAGCGTAATACATAGTTTCACAAAGCGGTCGAAAGATTACAAAATGACTTGCTAAAAGTAGAAATGCGTTTAAAGAAAGAGAATTATCTACCAGCATTAATACAATAAATCGGTTTTTATTCGCAGATTTCAGCAAATTGAAAAGCTGCGAATTCTATGATGTAATTTTATTGTGAAGAAGTGCTCTAGATGATCATGATCATGGGTTAATAACCTTCTTCTTACAAATAGTGGATGGCAATGGCAAGCATCAAACAATGTAAAGAAACTATAAGCCCTTCATTATATGTGCTCAAAAGATAGAGAATGTACAGTACCGATTACTGACCGCTTCAGTTTAGAGCGTAGCTAATGACTCATCAAAATATAATAACCATACTTATACCACAACAAAGCCAACTTCCGTTTTCATGCTAAAAGAAAAAACAAACATTGGAACGGACTCAATTGTATTTCATTGTTTGAAATATTGCTAGCCTAGACCCCGAATTTATTGTCTTTTGTGGACTTAAGTAACCGTAAGAGAAAACGTTGTTCGCAGAGGATCATTTTTCAATGACATCTCTATTGTTCTCTGCTGACAGCGACAGCACAATAATATGACAAAAAAAAGCGTTTTCGTTTTCATGTTTCAACTCGTAATATCCTCCTCCTGCATTAAGGGTTCAATTGTCAAAATCTTTGATGACCACATCTAAGCAAATGGCTAGTTTCCAAATATGTAAAGTAAGATGGGACTGGCTTTATAGGGTTCCTTGCCTACCGCCTTATGCTTATGTTTCGCACGCAACGGTTTGTGAGTTGCCAAGGTGGCTAAATAAAAGGCTACGCTCACGCTGTAGCACAAAATTGGGCAAAGAACCCTATACAGCCCGTCCGGTCCTACTTTACGTAAATTAGTTGTAGAGGAAATGTGCAAGTTTTGGAAATGAATTGTATCCTTTATGTTGCGTATTAAATGCTTTTTGTAATTATGTTGGCCACTTTTGGCAACAGCAATGAGTTCTGCAAAATTTTAGATGACAGACAACTTCATTCGACAGATGGACCCGTGCATAACTGATGGAATTCGGAATT
This sequence comes from Seira musarum, assembly GCA_027743895.1. Taxonomy (NCBI): domain Eukaryota; kingdom Metazoa; phylum Arthropoda; class Collembola; order Entomobryomorpha; family Entomobryidae; genus Seira; species Seira musarum. The sequence goes on along the minus strand of JAHZMX010000649.1, from coordinate 14,918 downwards.
CGTTTCTCATAAGCTGAATCTAAAACCCAAACATCTTATATAATACTACAAAACTGAACATTCAGGTATAAAACCCATGAAACACCAAAAGATTTTACAAACGAGAATAAAACAAATATATAATTTCCCTAGAATTTAGCCGAATTTGTGCAGAAGAAATCAGAAGCCACTGTGGTGCACCAAACGTTATCTACCTTCTCTTTTTTGAACTCCTGCGAAGAATTTGTTCAATTTCATGCACACAATTTTATTCAGGTTCCCAAGCTAGGCCAATGAGTAACTTGACATTGAAAGGTATTTGCAGTTTTCTTGTCATAATAAGAACTATAACTCGCAATTTCATGCAACCAGTTATTATTAACGAGAGGATGTAACTTTACCTATGAAAACTGATGTTACTCATCATACTTCAACAGTTTTAGAGATTATATAAGATATAATTTCCAAAAAAAATACACAAAGACCACAATTGGACGTTGTTCGTACAGAAATCATCAAAGCATTTCATTTTTATGGCCTATTACACATTAGGATTGTAGCATATAGATCACACGTAAAATAGTTTTGCATGCTCAGTACCGACAAATTTAGGTTTTAGTATGGTGGGCTAATTTATCACGCACATTGGTAAATATCACATACAGACCGTATCATGTCGCATTAAAAATTATTTTTCTCAAGGAGTACTGAAGGAATCACTATGCTTCTGTCCACACTAAAGAGATTTAACATTTTTCTTGTGTTTTAAACAAAAAACTAAGTACGTGCCAATACAAAAGGTAATATATTGCGAAGATGAAAAGGTATTAAAATTGTAATCAACGAAACTAGAAAAGCATAAAATAACACAATGATCATGACCATGCATTTGTAGGTAATGTTAGTATGCCCTGAAGTAAAACTATGACTGCCTTCGTTTTTACAGGATTATTCCAACAATAAGTTCAACAATGTAGTACTTTGCCAAAAAAAACATGGGACAAGAACCTTGCAAAAAATCCAGAGGAGTGAGTGAGTGAATGGCAAGGGTAACATTATTTTTGCTGTGATTGTGATTATTATCATGATGATGATGATCAACATGATGCTAGTTCTGCGTGAGACATACTTTTTATTACGTTCAGTTCAGACCACTTAACATGATTAGTAGAAAATAGACATGAAATTTTTACATGCCTATGTAGTACCAACGTTTACTAAGAAAAGAAGCAGTCCAAACAAAAAGAACTTTTTCTTCGTTTCAAATCTTCTCAGTACAATCTACATAATAATCAGTTTGCTACTGGTTTCATTATTTTAGTTTATGACTTGCTAGCAACGATTGAGGAGAGGGTGGAAAGTTATACATCACACCTTGATCAAAATATTTTTTGCATTTTGCCATTTTTATTATTTCTTATTTCCTTGTGCAGCGTTCATAACCTTTTATTTAGGCTGGTTCAAGTGCAATATATTCCAGAAAAAATGAAGCCTTACAGCATATCTTTGTTTATTGGAGCATGTGCATTAGTGCTGATTGCTGAAGGTCTCCCGAGGGAAAGACGTAAGTTTCTGCATTAATTATATGGTCCTGTGATTGGAAAACGAAAAGTTGTAGTCAATCGTGACTTTTAGTTAATTTTAAAACGTGACTAAATATACTTAGGATTTAAGCGGGAGACGACAACATCGTCATTGCCCTCTACTTCAGATTCGACATCAACTTCAACAACTTCGGCATCACCCTCAGGATCTACTTCATCAAGCCCATCAACGACGACTGCTTCTCAGAACAACAATCAATTTGGAATCGGTGCAGCTGCTGGAATTGGAGGTCAGTTTCCCTCTTTAATATGCATCAATGAAAACGATTGAAGATTCTAGAAATGCTTTGGTTCATTAGAAAAGCTATTTTATGCAGATGCATTATATATTCGCATTTTAAATTTTTTGAGGTTTCCACCAGATTGCTTCAAGTAAATTTTTTGCGCCCATTTTGCAGATTTTTTTTAGTTTCAAAGTTTGTAAAACCAAAAAAAAAACCAATGATGACTTTGGTTCATGATTTCCAAGGTCATAAATGCAGGCTTTTAGTTATGGACGAAAGTATATGACGCATTTGTCAAAATGTGCAAATGTTGAAAGCGCATCTAATGTCATTGATTCGCCATAGCTGAGAATCATTGAAGATGCTATGTATCAGTATTTCTTAATGATGGGGCGGTCCAATGAGAATGACTTGCTTGGATTTTCCACACAAGGCAAAAACCGGCTCAGTTTAGCAAAAGATGATGGTGGTGTCCTTAAAATTCCCGATTGTGAAAACCCGTGTTTAGGGATTTGTGTGATTTTCCATTCGTTCATCGATTCTAAATTTGCATAATCCCATCGGCAAATATATTATTCCACTCTTTTCATTTCATCTTCTGTAATTTCTTGTTGAATATTAAGACGAAAGGAAAATGAGCAATCATGATCTTATCTAATTGGGCTCAGGTTGTGCCAGGCCAAGCATGGGATTTAGGCTTATACCGCACTTACCTTTTCCACTCGAATGGGACTAGATCAAATTGTCCTATATGAAGTTTGCATGCAAACGTCCTAATTGATCATCTCAAATTAATTTGTCCGACACAAATTCTTGTGTTGTGTTTAATGGATGATTCATTCTTCGATTAAATCAAAGTCTTATGAGAACTAGTAGACTCAAAATTACGTTTTCGCACGTGAACCCACTGATCAAACATCACGGAAATTAAATCGTCAGTCATCAAATGATGAATTGTAGAAATTACTGACATTATTCTTTCCCAAAATACTACGTAGGTAACTCTACAATGGATTTTCAAAAAAATGCGTACGAATTACTGACACAGAAGAAGCAAAAGTTGAAAATTAAAAATTACAAAGTATTACGCGAGTGAACGTTAAATTTTTTTAAAGAATTTATGGCATCTTTAGATTTGAGCGGCGATCGCTGCTGCTGCTGCTGCAGGAACCTGAACGTTGTCATTGTTGGGTTGTTCGGCAGCAGGAAGACTTCCTTCTTGAATGGCTGGAAGTGTTACTGCTTCAGCTAAAAAAATATATAAAAAATTCCATGATGTCGTGAACCATTCTGGATTATCAGTCAGCATCTAGTTTCATAAAAAAAACTTACCAGTAACAACGTCATCAGACAGTGCTGGGCTAGTTGGTTGCTCCTCTGGCAATGGTGCTGGAGAACTTGGCTCAACTGCTGCTACCGGTGGAGCTTGTGCATCATCTCTGGGAATGCCCGGATGTGCAAGCACAGTAGAAACTGCGACAAGGAGGAAGGCGACAACAATCTTTTGATTCATTTTGAACTAGATTTGTTTCGGCTACAATTGCCCCAAAAGTTTCACGATTGAAAATTAAACTATTCTTTTCTCACTAAACAAATCAAAGGTTTAAGATTGGTCAAGGTGAGAGACAGGACAGAAATCGACAAATGACTGGGATGGTCAGTCCTAGTCAACCCTTTTATATGCATCGGTTGAGCCACCCTGAAGCTTTGTAATCGGGATTCTAACTGATACGTGCATTAAAATGAATAGTAAAGTGGATAGAAGTGCATCCTAACAAGGCAATACTATGTAATCAACATCATGTGACGAAAAACCGGATTTCAAAATGAAATGTTTATGAGCTGTGCTTATTCTCTTCCTAAACCCTCTTCAGTTTTCGCATTATTTTTTCCGTATTTATAACTACGCATTTTTACGCTTCTTCTGTCTTGTAATTGTAATCAACTTTTTAAATCAGAAAAAGATGACGCCTTCCTATTCTCTCATGTTGTTAGTCATGCCACTTTGTGAATATTAAATAGCTTCAAGATCATCTAAGATTTGCAATCAATGGACTGGCAATGAAAGACGCGCTTTAATTGCATCAGCAAATTGTACCCACGTTCAAAATCCAGCTGCATCTTCTTCTATCTAAGTTCTATTCTAATTCTTGCTTGTTTGCAAATGCATTTTTTATTTTGTTATGTATGCACTTATACTAATTTATTCTGAGTGCAAAACTGAAGGCAAACAGAATAAACATTGTTTTGATTGGTTGCCAAAAAAATATGACATTCGTTGAAATTTCGGGATAAAAGCGATCTTTTAAACAATGATAAGTCAACTGTCAATGGCCTTGCTCTATGATAAGCTAAGTATGTAGACGTGAGACCGTTTCCCAAGGAGAAATTTTTCATTAGGCTTCACTTAATTTTTCACTCTATGAAACTATCGTCTTCCAACAAAATAAAAGTGTTTGAGTTATTAAATCACGAATGTCAGCCAAGCTTTAAAAAGTACATCTTAAGAAAAATACAGGAAATGCTTGAGCAAACAACATTAGCCTTGCAAAATCAAGGTGTCCTCATATCAAAGCCATCTCAATTTTTAAATGTAGGCATAAGCTGCAAAATGGCTATGAATGGTCATTGACTGCCAGATGTACCCGGCGACGACTCTCGTTGCAGAGTGGTTTTTTGTAACTTCAGTCCTAGTGCCACGCACGAATTAGAGTTTTCAATGTACCAAAAAAGCAGTCTTTTTTGGCAAGGCAAACAAGATCTTTTGTTGTTATTTTCATTTTTATTACTTGCATTTCGGGTACGAATATATTTAAAGTCTCTGAAAAGAATTTGGCTATTTTTACTCTCGCTTGGATATTTATAGACCGAAACCCGTTATTTTTAAGAATGAAAATATGAATCAAGCTTAATGGCATCTGGAAAGACCAAGCATATTTTTCAATCCTGTATCAATGTTACCTGCAATCAACATTATTAGTATGATACTACATATTACAAATAATTGACGTTATATATGACTTCCCAACTTATTGTTATTTTGCAAAGATTTTTTGGAGAATATTTGAAAAGGTTAGTGATCTAGGAAGATTTATTAATTTATAAAATATTAAGAAACATGGACAGTATTGCAAGCATTGTACAAATATTTTTACGATACGGCTTCGCCTTCAGTCCAAGTCTGAGAAGAGAAGTAGGAATGGAATGCGAATGCATTTTCGCAACTTTGCTCACACAACGCATAAAACTGTAAGGAAGCCATCCGAAATGTCAAGGACCGGTTTTATTCAACGCATCAAAACTCAAAGTTCGAGTTGAGTTCGCTGTCCCGAATTTTAAGTACGACTGGACGCTGTTTCTTTAGTACCGGACTTTCACAGATGCATGAGGAAAAATTATTATTACCGATTTAGTGCGAGAAAAAGAAATCAGCCTTTGATTTTAGATTTAGGATGCAGCCATGCAGCTCTTCCTCTGCTCGTCATCATAGCGCATCAACCAATTCGAGTTCCGACATATGCATTCATCAATGTGGATGGATAAAGTATAAAGTTCTAGGTAATCAATTGCTGGTATGAATAGATAGATAAAAAAATTCAAGTTTTCAAAACCACGTATTTACCTATCGCATCATCCGATTCAGCTTAATTTTTCGGTTGAATGATTATCCAATGTACGAATGAATTTAAAAAAATAAAGAGAGGAATACTAATTTTCGAGGAAGTAGATTTCAGACACTTCAAGCTTGAGACGAGGAAGTGGTTAAAAAGTTATGTAATGACGTCTGCCAATCGGCTTACTTAAGTTGGACTTTGTCCTTAAAACTGGGTTTCCACTTCAACTTCAGCCAAGTAATCGAAAAATTGTCGCCAGAATGGCGGCCTGATTGCATCAGCTATTGCTTTTTACGTTTGGTCAAACAAGAACAATATCATTACAGTAACGGAGAAAACGACATGCCTTATTGTAAAATGACTTCACATTGACATTCATCGAAAATGCTAGTTCATCCATGTACCTGAATTCACCTTTTACCGATTGTGAACAAGAACAACACTTAAGTTTGTACGCATACTTTACAAGGTTGCCCTAAAAACTTCTTGATTACGGTACAATAAGTAAAAAGTGCGTAGCTTAAACCACGTTGACCAGTTGGTTAACCATGAGTTTCACTTTGTAAGCATTTGTTTAAGTTCGTCCTGGTGGAAAACCGCTTTGCATTTTCTTTTTAAGCATCTAATATAAATGTCAAAATGCCTATGCCTTGGTATGTGCAAGCTATAGGATGTATAAGGACAATTGGACTATCGCAAGAATCATGAAAAAACATTAAATCAAATGAATCCATTTATTTTAGGGTTGACTCGAGGTGTTGGTCTCGGTAGTTTCAACCCCAATATGAAATCTGACGCCTTTGAGCCCTGGGGTGCGTTCGCTGGACTAAATCTAGGGAACGGTGAGAACAGTGAGAATCATAAGATCGAAAGAGTTTTTTATCTTAATTGTATCTATGCTGTTCATAACATTTTTGAGCATTTTAGGTGGACGCATTGGAGCAGGATGCTCAGGTTTAAGTTGTGGAGTACAATTGGGGCAACTTGTACTAGCCACTCCTCAGTTGTTGGGTATCGGGAGAAACTTCCTGAATCCTCAGCGGAATCAAAATGGACCTGAGGGGTAAGCCTTCTAGGATTAAAAAGGAGATTAAGTAGCTCTTGTCAGGGATTCACTCCTGTCTAAACAAATTGGTACTAATACGGTTAGGGAAAGTAGATAGATAAATAATTGTTTGGTTCATGCCAAATATCAAAATGCCTACGGCCTAAACAGTAGTTTTGAAACAAACACTTTTACATGCATATTTCCGAAATCAAATCTTAGATTTTATACTAACTAAGAATAATGAATTGTTGGAATGAATTAATTTAGTCGTAATTTTGTATTTATAGTAATTTTAGCTGCTGATATCATATTCCCTTTTATTTATTTTTGCTATGCCCCTTCAAGGAAAAAATCCCCTGAATTGACTGAAACGTCTGAAACTAACCTGACCCCCGGAGGTAACCCAGAAGACTTTCGTGCTATTTTCCGCGATGCTTTCCGAGGATTCCGTGAAACTCTTGCGAGCTTTTTCCGTGCGCCTGTCACACACTTCGTTAGAAAATCTGACCGAGCCCTTCAACTTGATAACAGTACCGAAAGCGTAGTTGGTGTAGTAAAATCTGCAGCTTCTGAGCCAAAAACATACAGAATACAACTCACTCCAGCGAGACCAATCAGCGAAAACGAAGGAAATAAAAACGAGGAAGAAAATGAAGTTGCTTAAATTTAATATTTATCGAATACGTTATTAGTTGTAGCTTCATTAGATTACTTATTACTTAATATATCAGCTTAAATGACAATGTGCATTTCAAAACAAATGAGCTAAAATTACTAACATGTACCGTTGCCAATTTTAGATAGTTATTTGGGTCAAATAACTTTTAAGGGAATTGCTCATTTTATTTTAGTTCATTTCTCTCTATTTTTATTATTTTTATGTACTGTAATGGTAAATCTACTTAAGCATGTATTGCCAATTTGCGAAATTTTAATGAATTGGAGGTTGTGCATAATGAATAAAGGATTCATGCGTATTTAAATTGACAAACCTGCGTTATCCCTACGATCCTATTTATTATCTAGAATATTCGCCGAATTACTTTTAAAAATATGTATTTAGTTCCGATTTGCCACAAGATGGAAACCAAGAAGGCGATCCAAATTTTCTCAAATCCATCCAAAAGTTTTCCGAAGAGCAATTAGCGAACTTCCGAGAACAGGAGAAAGAAATTCAACGACAACATGAAGGATCCCTTGCTGATTTTGCCCGTCTAGGAGGTCAACTTTTTGGAAATAACAATGGGACTGCTTCAATATCGTCATTTTTATCCCCTTCTAAAAATGGAGATACTCCTACATTTTCTTCCCTCTCTTCATTTCTAGATCCAACCGGGAAGGTGACTACTGCCCAGCAAGGGTCCGATATCCCTGATACCACAACTGTAACCAAAGCTGGAGATACTAAGTCGTAGAGGGAACAAATGAAGATCTCTTTTCATTTGAAGCATTCACATTGAAACAAATGTGCATTCAGTATTATTTTTATCATTTACAGATTTCTCAGTACTATTAACTTACTTTTCATTTCTGGTACGCGTACCACAATTATTATTTTTTGTTGAGCACTGTGCTCTACTGGTTACTCTTGTCCATGCAAATAATAGATAAACAATAAGACTTAAGCGCTTGATTCTTATATCATTAAAAACAATTTCGAAGAATAAAAGCAAAAGAAATTGAGCAATAAATATGCACTGGTGCACCGCTCAAGATTCTCGTTATACAACGCAGCGTAATTATACTTTATTTTTCATCAAAGGTCACAAAACAAATTCATTTGAAGCATTCACATTGAAACAAATGTGCATTCAGTATTATTTTTATCATTTACAGATTTCTCAGTACTATTAACTTACTCTTCATTTCTGGTACGTGTGTGTACCACAATTATTATTTTTTGTTGAGCACTCTACTGATTACTCTTGTCCATGCAAATAATAGATAAACAATAAGACTTAACCGCTTGATTCTTATATCATTAAAAACAATTTCGAAGAATAAAAGCAAAAGCAATTGAGCAATAAATATGCACTGGTGCACCGCTCAAGATTCTCGTTATACAACGCAGCGTAATTATACTTTATTTTTCATCAAAGGTCACAAAACAAATTCATAGTACAATCCAATACAATAACAAAATAAAAACTGTAGCAGCCATTGGTTTACTATTCGATGCAGAGTCAATACTTAAATACTTATGCATTCCTATTTTGCGTTAGTATAAAATATTCAACATTTGACCAGCCCGATCTCAATTTACACAATATAATATGTTTACTACAAGATTGAATACCAATCGTATTGTGACAATCATCGTCATAAAGAAAAAAATATCAACTCTTATGGTTTATTACATCTGCACAGCAGTACAAGGAATTTTTATTTCAGCGATTATGAATTATGAATTGTTCTATAAGATATTTTTTCTATAATTCATAACTTGAATGATTGTAATCGTAATATAATAAAAATATTTCAATATACCCAGCTGCAAAACATTTAATATACCTAGTTTAACAAAAAAATACTAGTCAAAGGCTTATACATACGTTTAAATTATTGCGGCAACATTTTAGTGAGTTTTTAAATGAACGTTTATACTCAGTAAAAGGTATGAATTATAGCTAAAATGTACTTCAAACTTTACTAGGTATTCATTATAGATATGTTATTATTGTTACATGGTTCTTTTCAATCACAAGTTAACAAAATAGTCGTTTTCAATTAAATAAAACTAAGAGTGAGTACTTTTCTAGCGGCTAAAGCTTAAATGCCGAACTCATTTCGAACAGTGGTTTAGGTGTCGGTCTACAATGCATGAAGAAGATCAGCCTTATAATATTTGTGAGTTTTAGCCCAAACAAAGACAGTTAAAACGTTAGCGCTAAAAAGTTTAAACAAAAATCGGTAGTTGTCGTTTTGAGAGAATTTGTGATTAAAAATTTCAATATTGTGTTACGAGAAAAGAAATGCTAATCTTATATATTAGAAATCTCGATGAAAATTGTATTAAACTTTTCAAAATTTCGTATTGCATAAATAGTGAAAGTTTTTATTTTTGGAAATTTCGATATCCATACTTAAAGGTACAGTTGAGAAAGCAGTTTATATTTAAAATATGTAATGTTTGTGTTGATTAGAGATGCTTGTTCGAAATATTGTATACAAAGTACAATAATTACTTCCATCTTTTGCAAGGAAAAAATTAAACATTCTCGCGTGCTACCTAGCACGCATGCATCGTTGGTGGTGAACACTATGTGCAAAGGGCAAGTTGACTGAGAATTTACACACCGATTATGATGACAGGCAAAAATGCGGTGGTGTTTTTGGAGTGGGACACTGAAATACTGTAAATCTCATTCATGTACTCATTGTCTCCTCTCGTGTTTGTGATGGGACGGTTTCCTTTCATCATACCATCCTTTAAATCATGACTCCTGGACTATGACTAATGAAGTGTCGTTGTCCAAATGGGAAGCATTGTTCATACCATTTTTAGGTAAAAATGGGCGCACTGTCAGCGTCTCATCTTTGGTAATGGATGGCTTTCGCAGATGAAGAACTTCAAGAACTCTCTTCCTCCACAGAAGTACGATGCAGATGAACACTCCCTGTTTTATTCAAAAGGATACAACAAAAAACAAAACGTAACGGATGCATTGAGATAAACAGACAAGATTAGAATTTAAAGGCGTTTATTTTTTTGTGTTTTGAGCCAAAAAGTTTAAGAAACATTTCACAATCGGAAATGTGGAATATTTTTTATCTGAAATGAATTATGAGGTTAAAAATAGAAATTCTGATTTAACTGTAGATGTAAGGCATATGCATTGGTCTTTTTTTGCTCTCGAATTTATTACAGTTAAATTAAGGATGTACGATATATAAAGCAAACCTGTAAAGCGTTGAACACATCTCCAGTGTAAAAGAAAAAAGGGAATTTTCTGCCAAAACCCCAACTGAGAACATCGAGTATCCATCCCATCCCCATTACGATTCCCAACTTGGCCACAACCAAGCCCATGGACTTTCGTCGAAACGTGATGGAATCCGAATTATCAAGTCTCCACAATCCACAAAGCAGCTCTTGCGCAGTCAAGCAAAAGAGGAGACCATTAATGAGGAGGAGGACGCCAACGGGTCCAAATAAATATGCAAATTCAGCATCTCTAAAAAATGCGGATTTTCAGAAACATTAATTTCCTGCGATTAGATCATACAAGAGACGCTATTTGTTCATTGAGGCACGATGCTTCCAATTTTTATGACTCGTAAAAGCATCAAACAAGTCGTAAAATTAGGAATATTGACAATACTATGCAAATGTGCTGATGGTTTAGCACCAGTAAAAGTCGAAGGAAACTATTTTTTTTAGCAAGAAACTAATTCTATCATCATTAACAAACATCTCACCTGCTTGACATTAAGCATCGGAGAACTCCATAGTCTGGTCTCGGCATTGGCTCCAAGCGTCCCGGTTGAGAGTCCAAGACAAACAGAAATGCTACAAATGATGCCGGAATTCCCCAGGCATATCTAGAGATACGAGGGAAATATATTTCTTATTTCTTCATGAAAGGAAAATAAATCGAACGAAATGAATAAATTGAACAAGTGAGGAAAGAGTGCAGATGCTTATTTCTTAGATTAAGGGGAAACGCAGAAAGCAGAGCAGTAGCAAATCCCATGGAGTTGAGCTGTCGATCATCGGCAATTCATCATCATTTTAACAATTATTTTGATTTATACCACGAGGAGTTGAGTGCATTTCAAGATTTTCAAGCATTTTCCGCCATATTTCTCATCATGTATCAGCATTTAAAAAAAAATAGTTAAAATCATACATGCAAAGGAAAAAGAGACGTCTGTTCTCGTCCCTCCTGGCAGCCAACGGTGGACGGAGTGAGCGAAACGTCATGTAAATGTTGAAGCAGAGGAGATTGAGCCACAGAAACGAGCTCAGAGCGCATGTATGAATGAAGACAGCGAAGAATTTACACAACCCACTTGGAATCCGCTCTCGGCCAAGTTGAACAATTGCCAGGCAAATGAACAAGCTGAATAAAGTGGCCAAATGACTCAGTTGACATTTCCCATGAAGAGACCTCAGTTCAGGAAGCCGCCACGAGACCTAATAATAATAATGAGGCGTATACATATTAATAAAAACGAAAATGATGATGAAGTAACAGATGCAGAAAATAAAAAAGAGAGGAAGAGTGATGGGAAAAAACAGCTCATGTTTCATTTCTCGTCTTGTTGAAGTAATAAGATCCTCTGCTCTTTAACTTTACACTTTCTATTACTCAACTTCAAATTTTATCGTAATGAGCCGGATCCCAAATAATAAGCGGTTTTAACATTAAAACATTTCTTTCTTATTTTACATTGCACCAGCAACGGTTCCTACACAAGCGTGTTTGTAGTCATAAAATTGCATTTCAGGTTAATTGGAAAAAGAAATTTTCTATCTTTATGGGATTTGCATAAAAGGAGGAGATTTATACTTACCAATGCGGCAATGGCAATACTAACAGCAGAGAGAACTAACGCGACCCCAATCACCGTTGCAAATCCTACCGACACCGAATGCAACCCACGGGGATCGAATTCATCAAGATCTTCAGGTTGTGTTTGATTAAAACACAGTAATACTTTGACAACTGGGACATCACCCAACTCATTTTCTTCATGTGAGTTTAAATTTATGAAGTGATCCATGCAATACTGAAGAAAGGGGAAGGTATAATACGAAGTTACTAAGCTGCCATCCACATCATTCACCGCGAATGATGATCCATTTAAGGCAACTAAAGAGTGACCAAACTGGCAATCAGGCTTTTCATGAAGCACCGCTGTTTGACCAACAAAAATAGAAAGATACAGATGGTCATAAAAAGTTCATCATACCATTGCAAAAGTCATTTTAACCAAGTTATTAATTAAATTTATGCGATTTCTTTTCGCATCTCAACTATGTACGTCAGTTGCGCAAAATATATTGAACTCACTCCAGTTTGGACTGTCAAAGTTGTAAGTCTCCGAGAGATTTGTTCGTGTGCAACGTGAAGAACGCTCATCCACAAACGACCCGGCGGGGCAACATTTCCGTACGCAGGTATTACCGCCGCTGCCTCCGCACAATTCTTCACGAGAAAAACAGCTCTTCACCACACGCCCTTCTCCTTTTCCTGAAAATGGTAGTTATAAAATGAGATAAGCTTGATAAACTCAAAATTAATTCTGAGGCAAGACAAGAGCAGAAGCAGAGCGGAGAGTTTTTGTTACAAACAAGAACCTAATTCGAATTCTTACTTTTCTTCTTATTATTTACAGCAGTAGTACTAGTTCTTTATTGCATGCTTTTTACGAATACATCTTACAACAGACCATATAAATTTGAAGAAAAAAAAACAACCAATTCGTAATGCTTTGCAATAAATTACTATTATGGTCATATTTAATAAAGGTAAAGCTCATTTTATTTAGGAATTCTTTTATCCATTTTTGTCACTTGTGTGTGGAGGCTTGGCTTACCCCATCTAAAAACAAACTGAAACGTCCCTCACATTCACATTGACGTACAAGTTGTTATATTGAAACTTTATAAATCATAAATAAACGTAGTAATCTTTAGATTTAGTGTGTCACATAAATGCATGCACGGTCCTCGATAAAATGTCCATTTTTAGATTAGCACAATTTCATACGTCTTTGAAGATTTCGACTCATCTTATTATTGGATAAGCGGCATTGTTCAGGGTCTTGGAGTTTAAATAAATCAATGTGATCAGAAAATCAGAAAAGTATTCACAATTAATTAAAATACGTACTGAAATTAAATGAACTGATTCTACTAAAATAATGTTTTACAGTGTAATAAGATAAGGGCAATACTTAAAATTGCCGAGCCATTGCTCTTCGTCATCATCACTTACAGACCGCTCCTGTGATCCTATCTCTTTTAAAATGCATAATGGAAGCTTAAGATGTACATATTTGTTCAAAAAGATTAAAGATTAAGCCGAAATGAATAACAATTTTCTGAAGAACTCCTCTTATCAAAAAAAGATCTCAACTAATAACATATCGAATATCACTTTGTGTGACTCTTGTCTGCTGATGATAAAATATTAGGTTTACAGGGGAAAAGTAAACTAAAGAGAGAAAATACGCATTAAGAAAGCTAATAAATTGCAGCCTTTGTTTTTTACTTCATTTTATTACTTTCGTTTTGCCTTATGGAAGCCTATAAAAATATTGAAACGTATACTCATGTCGCCCATTGCTGCAATAAATCTGGCGAGTGGCGCGGCATCATCTACCTACACTCGCACTCTGTATGCGACAAAAAGTCCAACAAAGTCTTTGTGACAATTCAAAATATAAGCACTAAGCACGAATCATTCTTTCTTTGTGTGTGTTTGTAGCTTAAAAATATTCAGTGTTTGTGGTATTAAGATCTTTTGGGGAAGACGAAGATGTTTACAATCTGTGGTCTCCCTTTTCAGTCAGCCTCATAAATTTATTACTTTTGTTGAGTCACGGTTGATTTAATAGGACAATTTTGTTGCTCGTTGAGAGATGCTAGCAACTCTATATTAATAGCTAGAAAGAGAAAACTTAATCATCACTCATCACAATAATGTTGAACTGAATGTTTGTACGATTCTTCACTTAATTAATTACTGGAATATGAAAGGTAATTTGTTGAGCACATGACATTATGCGATATAAATAAGTACATATTTGCCAGAACCATGCACTAAATTTTTCAGGACTGACCATAATTGTATTTTTGCCTCAATTACAAATCACAAACACTCCGACTTGTTGAAATTTGCGTTCAATGATGGAATAAATGTTTTAATTTGTTTTCGCATTAAGTTCATTCATCATATTACACACACTTACCGAGTTGCTGATCCACGCAGAATTCCAGAGGCTTTACAACCTTTGAATGTTTCATGACGAAAAGACTGCCATCCTTCAAAATTGCGTAGTGCCTAACGTCTGAAACTAACTCCGCCGATTCATTTGGTCCACATTTAAAGCTGTGTGCAGTCTGAATGTCCCATTCTGAAATGTTTGTTGCGGTGAAATTAATTCCGTCGAAGACATGCTTAGGAAACCATTCCCTGAAAACAAAGATAAAAGAAAGTTTTTTTTTATATTTTATGCATTAACGTTAATCCAATTGCATTTCTCATATTCAACTATTGACCTGTTGCTAGTACTTTAATTTGCATCTCGCAAATCACCGAAGAAGAATTTCTAAAAGTTTTCCTACATTTTAATATTTGTGCTTAGTTGTAAGAGGAATCTAGCTTATTTCTTTGTGGGACGAACATGCCTGAAACTTTCAAGAATGGATTACAGCGAATTCAATACATTTTGATTTCCCGAAGGTCAAAGTCCATTCCCCATTCTCATTCAACATTAT
>JAHZMX010000648.1:0-22734 GCA_027743895.1 Seira musarum | reverse complement strand
CAACTCGACCGATCTCGCTAACCAATGATCGATGGTAGCATTTAACGAATGGAAATCATAAGTTTTCTTTTTGTATTACACCTTTGTTCTAAAAATTCGCATTTTTTACTCCTGACTTTCGTTACCCTCGTGGTATTTAAGTAAAAAAGTATTCTTTATTAGCTGAACATGTTTGATTTTTTAATGATAAAAAATTACCGATTCGATTGTAATTATAGATTTAAAAAGATTTTGCATTCATTCACACGGAGACAATACTTTCGTTTGGTATTTTATACTTCCTAAAGATGACAGTATAAATAGTTCAGGGACAAGGGCAACGTTAAGAAGTTATATGCTAGGAATCCATTTATCTGCTTTCTGCCAACCTATTCTGAATGCTTTCAAAATTATGTACTCTGATTACTGGTAATTATGCTTCTCCTAAATTAGACTTCTTATTTTTTTTCATTAATAACTCCTATTTATCTGAATTATATTTCTAGTACCTAATTACATGTAGTTTTTTCCAGAAAATTAATTACTGATTCACCTACAGTTCTAGAATATGTGTATCAATTAAAATATTCTTTTCAGTAAATATGTCCTCCGATATTTTATGATGGGTTCATTAAAGTTTCCTTCTCTTTTAGGGCGTGTCTCTTGTTATATTTTTCTTTGCACATTATTCAAAAACATGAAAAACGTAGTAAATATTCAAATGCGTCTTTTTCTGTTTACATTATTTTAACTGATAATGTGAATTCCCTATCTCTATCAATTGTATCAATTAATTTCCAATTGTTTTCTGCGTAAACGCTACAACATTTTTATATGTGCCTAATTCGAACTGGGGGAGTTATGCAAATTTGTTATAAGGCTTTCTCAATTCACTACTTAGCCAGGTATGTGAGTTGCAACATAATTTTAATATTTAACTGAATCGCCTCAAGTTTTTAAACCCTAAGATCAAGGTCTATTGTGATAATATGTATACTGCCATACACTTAAACTCTTTTGCTGCATTCATGCAGTCGCCTGTTCAGCCTCTTCTAATTTCTAATTAGGATGCACATCCCTCGTTTCAGTTAAGTGTTATATGTATCTGCCAACGCGCCATTTTTATTTCTGACCTCATCCGACTCAACCGACCTGAACAAAGGTTAACTAAAAACGCGTTAGAATTTTAATTAGGTGCGATGAACTTTGCAAAAAATATGACAATGAATGCAATATGTACTCACGTGTTAACTAATATAAAGGTCAGGGTGTTATAATTACGCTCAACTTCGGAAACTCTCTTTTCAAAAATCAACAGAACCTCCCCCATCCATTGTCTTAATATCTTTGACTTCACTTCCCAATATTTCTTTCTAGGTCTTCCAAACGACATGCTATTTACTTTAAGTAACCAAAATATGTACTAAAAAGTTATTTGCATTAAGTTAACAAAATGTTTCACCAGTCGTCATTGATTTTTTAAAAAATTGTGCTAATTGTAAGTAAATAAAACGTTCCATTCAGATTTAAAAGCAATTCACAATCAGGCCAATCAGGGAAAGGAAATTAATTGTTACATCTAAAATTAATTACATCTTTATAAGCACACATAGAGAAAACACGCATATTATAACTGTAAATTAGGTACTTGTCGTAAATTTTCAACTTAATCCCGATTGAAATTTAGGAATGCTTAACACTATTCATATCAAAGCATCATAAGTATGCATGCACACAAGTTATACTTTTTCACNATTGTAAGTAAATAAAACGTTCCATTCAGATTTAAAAGCAATTCACAATCAGGCCAATCAGGGAAAGGAAATTAATTGTTACATCTAAAATTAATTACATCTTTATAAGCACACATAGAGAAAACACGCATATTATAACTGTAAATTAGGTACTTGTCGTAAATTTTCAACTTAATCCCGATTGAAATTTAGGAATGCTTAACACTATTCATATCAAAGCATCATAAGTATGCATGCACACAAGTTATACTTTTTCACTGAATGACTGAATCACTTAAGCTATTTAACACTTACAACTAATAAGGTACACAGCAAACTTTAGAATAATAATCATAGCATTGGCTAGGATTTTTTTTTTTGTCGGGAATGATTATAGTGGAATTAGAGACAATGCGTGAATCAACACAACAATAAAATGTAATTCCGCTAGTATAAAAGTACACTGTCTGTATATTATGTGTAAATGTAGGTAATAAAACTCACTCATCAATCATCATCAGCATTTCCCATGTAAACCAGCAGCGAATGAATATAGGTGGGGTGGCATAACTGATTGTTAAGAACAATCATAGCAAATGTAACGATAAAAGTTTGTTTGGTAATGTATATTTACAAAGATCGATCACAAATAAAATTTGGTCAGTTTAGTGTAATATTATATCTTTCTGTGTGTATTCTGTGGTGTGACTTTCGAGAAGCTGACTTGACTGGAATAGTAAGAATTAATTACAAAAGTTCATGGTTATAGAATAGTAATGAGTTTGCCTTTTGCGAATTTCCTGTATCGCATTACTGTTTTATTATTATTATAATTATTATCTAACTATGCCTATGCAAATAGAATATCAAAATGTTTAAATATGAAAATGGTTCTCGTTCATAAGCGACTTGTAACGCGATTACTTAGGTCAGTTTTTTTCTTTTAAAAACTTGATTATTAAAGTGTTATACGCTGCATGATCAGCAAAATACAATGAAATGTTAAAGCGCATCAAAAAGTATTTCGTAAGAAAAGACGTGGCTGACGGGACAATATTTCATGAGTGAAGTGTCTGGTGAGTTATGGCCCTACCATCACATCAAATTGAAATGATGATGTGGACGCGTAACCCAAAAGAAAAGTATAATGTTATTTGACGATGGCGCTGGCGATGCATAAGTGGAAAGGCGGAGAACGGATGACGCGGAGTCGTTCGTTGCACAACGTTACGGATTGAAGAGCGTTACGTTCCTCTTGCTTTTCTTTCTTCCTTCTTCAGTAGTAAGTAATGAGACATGCGATGAAAGCATTTTTACCAATTTTAGCATGCGAGTTAAAAGTAAATTTTCTACATTATTTTTCAGGACGTTTGGATTCCTTCAAATGATCGAATTACATAGTTTCGTTCAACAATGTAAACTTCACTCGGTAGCAATCAACCACAGTTTGTGTAGCTTTCACTTAAAACCATAAAACTACGTGCATTTTCCATTTGACGGGTCGGGTCGGGTCGGCTACTTTGTTCGAGATGATGATGATAGCGAGCGACGATAGAAGACTGGAAACACTGCGAAATGCAGATGTAGCGAGCGAGCTTGTATGTGGTTTTGAAGAAATGGTACTAGCTTGTTAGAGTACGTATAAAATCAGAGTTGGTGTGCTGGAACTGCAATAATGGGAAATGTTTTCAAAACATGAACAACGTAGGAAATTCCTCCTTATCTGCAGCAGCGATTGTTAAAAAGAAAGTGAAGTTTTCCTTTCGAAGGCATATTTCGTATCAAGTGGAACGGTGGTTCTTTCTTGAAAAAGAAGCTTACTATCTGAAGAAGCTGTAATAGATTGTTCTTATTGTAGTAGAATTTTTAACTGGGAGTGGTAGTAGTAGTAGTAATTTGTGGTATGATTCTATAAGTCTTTTAAAAGCTTGTTCCAAAAAATGCGCTTACATATATAAATGTCATTCTGCTCTTGATTGATTTTGACATAGAAGTTTTACAGCTAGGTAGATTTCTTTTTTAAAAAATTAAAGGTAATCTGATTCGAATAGTTTTTCACATTGTAGTATTTAGTAATATATCTGTATTATGAATACATACGTACATATAATGTCGCTTGGACCACTTGTTGAGAGATGATGAGATTTTTTCAGTTCATACAATTAATAGTCTTTAAACAAGAGTTTTATCGCGAGTGTGATTTTTTTAGCATGTACTTGAACATGACGTCGTCGATTCCGCGTTGTCTTGTCGTTTTCAAGTTGCGACTCTTGCACAAGCCCAGTCAAACAAGTTGTTACGAAATATGTAGTATAGCATTGTTTCACACACAATTTTATGCTTTTACTGCTTTCCAATATGTGTACAGTAAAATATGTAGCATTTTAGGAATACATTTAGACTTTAAATGGCCGTCTGTGGTATGATGACTGATTATGATGATAAATACGAATATTCTGTATCGAGGGAGTTCAAAGCTAGTCTCAAACCTAAAACATTAGAAATTACTATTACATAATTATTAGATTTAATTGTGCAAAGCCCTGTGATGTGATAAAAAGTTGCCGAACTAATGAAATACTTACCAAAGAGGAAGTTCCAAAGAGTTTATACCAGCCTATAACTATATTCGATAAGTCTAGATCGTCCAGCATGATTTGCGCTACGCCCATAAAAACTTTCCTCCCTTCAATCCTTCCATAATCTCCCCAGACGGTAACCTTTGCCAATCAAGGACATTAAGTTATGATATGAATTGTGATGAACCTACTAAAGTCACTATAGTTTTGGACTCGTACCTGTAGGATGCATCCTTGATATTTTTCTCTAAACGTAAGTTGTTGCTGATACAAAGGATCCAACGTACGTCTGGCAATCCCTGTTTTGGCTTTGGCAACACACTTCTTTCCTTTCACCAAGTATACTTTAACGTAAGGCGCAGGCGTCATCTATTTCGAGAGTAACAGAGATGGCATTTACAACCACCGCCTCGTCAAACCACTCAAGCACATCAAGGCAACATTTTAAGCATGGATTAAACCAATCACTTTGCATACCTTGGATCCAGACTTGGCTTGAAGACCCCTAGCTCTTATGACCTCCACTTCGAGATTCCCCCTTCGATCACAGAGACTGAGCTGAATCTCACCAAGACTTGGTGAGGCTAATACTTGCCTTCCAACAAGCTGACCAGGTCCCAAACCTTCGATGAAATCAGTTATGTGACCGCTGTCACCAGCTCCTGAAAGTCGCGGTAGCCAGCTGCATGCCGACGTCGAAGTAACATCATAAAAATTCCAATTTAGCTTAGCTCATTTACGCTTATGTAAAAAAAATACTATTAAACGAACAAGACAACATGTTCTCATGAACAGAACTAAAAATTTCATTTAGCTAATGCCAAACTTAATAAGAATCATTTGACACTCGGC
Organism: Seira musarum; assembly: GCA_027743895.1. Lineage (NCBI taxonomy): Eukaryota > Metazoa > Arthropoda > Collembola > Entomobryomorpha > Entomobryidae > Seira > Seira musarum. The sequence continues at coordinate 17,591 of JAHZMX010000648.1, read as the reverse complement.
TTTCCTTTACTCGACATATTCTCTCGACATGTTTAGAACGTCTTTCTTAGGATTACTTATTATGATGGTTTTAAAAAATGAGAAAGTCAAAGCAAAGTAAAAGCTGAGAGTGTCAAAAAGTCACAGAAAAAAAGCGATTTCAACTAATGTAAATAAATAATAATATTCACGACAGAAAAAAAAAGTATGTTCAACCGAGCTGAGAAATGAGTTCATTTCACCGAATTCAGGGAACAGGGGAGTAGAGTGACAGAGGAAAACTTTCGCAGCAGACATTGTATGATGTCCCCGAAATTTTAAATTTAAAGAGTATAAAAGAGTAGGTATGATGCATACAAGATATTATATTTACAGAGGTGTGTATACGATAGATAGCAGACATATCAGATAATCAATCATCATCATCCGGTCTCAAACAGTGAAGTAAATAGAAGAAATAGGGTTTCTCAGTGATCACTTTATAATAGTGGCAGTAGTGAAAGAGCTGGAGAAAGTAAGACAAAAATAGAAGTTTGATCAAAACAAATAAAAATAGTGGAAATGCGTCATAAAGATCATTCAAAATTCATAAGAAAGGTCGCATTTGTTATCTGTCCATCGTTTCTTGGGATAGTGTCCTGTCGAGTTTTTTGTCATTCCAACATAAAGCAACAAAGAACGAAAGAAAGAGAGAAAGAAAAAAGAAACCATCAAAAGATGTAAAAGTTTGCAGCATGTCAACAATAGTCCCCGAAACTATTGCGAAAAGCTACTTGACATGACAGTCAAAATCGGATTTAAAGTACACATACATTCACGATGAAGGCGATCTCTGAAAATAATTCATGTAATTTTTTCCTAAACCACAGTCTACTTGATCTGGGTATTTACATTAAAACGGAAATTGTACACATACATAAGTACACAGGTAGATAGATATGTACACACATCTCTAATCAACATTCAAAGTGTAATTTGACAAAGATATAAAAAGACCGGAAACTATTGAATTGAGTGAAAATGAAATGACGAGAGACCTATACATGATGTTGGAAAAGTGCAGCTTGAATTTAAGGATATATCAAATTAGATCAAATGAATTTGAATTTGTTTGCCTTATCTACTTTTTGGGGCAATACGACAGGTGAATACGGAGAAATAAGAAGAGTGAAGTGAAGCCATTGAAGTCTTACGTAAAAAGTTATCCCATCAATATTATATGACTAGCTAAAACTTCGTGCAAAAAAGAAAACTTTTTGGGGGAAGATGGGATGATATGTACGACGGATTTCAGTGCGATGTCTTTCATGCATTTCAGATTTTCATGCAGACACACAAAACACACTAATAGCTCAACACACATTTTACGCCTAAATGTTTAACTACAATTAAGTTGGTACTAATTATTGAAGCATATGTAACTCAAATCCCTGCCTAGAAAATAGCAAAATGGAAAGTGAAAATAATAATAACGATAATAATAAGATTAAAATAATGTGCTTTGCATTGAGACACTTAATGCAGGGTGGAAAATCTCTCACGTTGATCCTTCTGAAGACATGGAGTTTACGCTTCCGTCGGTCGACTCCTTTGAAGCTTGTTTCACCAAACGTCTCGGCGAAGAGCCACCATCTATATGCCGATATATAGATAGAAGAGGAGATTCGACAACTGTCACTTTAAAACTTTTCTTCAAAACTTGTTACAATTTTTTCAAGATTTCAAGTCGAAATTGAAAGAACAAGATGAAATTGAAACGGAATATATTTTAGTAAGTGGAAGCAATGAAATAAGTATTAATTGTTGGAAATCGGGGTTAAAAAGAATTGTATGAAATTATTATTTTTCAGCGTAACATAATAAAAAGTTGTGAGAGTTTGGTTACAAGAAACAAAGGGTAACAAACAAAACAAATGGAATATATAGAGAGAAAGAGTTGTGAAAAGTTGAGAAAACAGAGTTAAAGTCGGCTGGAAAGCGGGTTGCACTGTGCAAGCATGATAACTATAACAATCTTAAACGGGCTCAGTAAATTCTTTAAAAACTTTAGATTTGATAGTTTTCGATCATAAAAACGAAAGGAACTCTGAATAATATGTATTCTTATAATTATGAAGAAACTTTGTTTCTTGTGGCTGCTGCTTTTCTGAAATTTCCAAAATGTTTTGAGAATCAAATTGGAGTCTTTCTCCAATATCAACTGAAACCTTCTTATGATGTGGAATGTAGCGCATCAAAAATATTCGACACACTTATAGCTTCAAAACGTTTGACACATACACATGAGCAAAAATTAGCGTTAGCTAGCACTAGCTTTACAAACATTGATTGTTTTTACGAACGGTACATGAAACAAACGACATTCTTTCTTTGCGCTAGAATTGCATAGGTATATTATAAGCAAGAAAACCACTGAAAACAATTAAGTAGAGTTATGCAATTTATCTAGTAAAATCTATATACCTTTGTTCGGTTCCTCTCAATTAACCTTAACCAAATTATAAACGAAAAAAGAACCACACTTTTACATTAGACACTCATCGCAAATAATTTCCTCTTCGCAAGATTATGCTTCCCAGAAAGGAGAGAAGCAAATACCGATACTAAATACAAAGAAAGCGAGAAAAGTACATACGATACGAGATTTCTAAAAGTGGGCTTCAATGCAGAATATTTAGATCTACCGAATGTGTAGTAGTAAAAGTCAGTCACGCGATTTGCAACACAAACAAAAGTCTCAAGTTCAAAATATCTTTGAAATGTAAGTTGTAGACCCGCTTATATTGTACAATGTTCCATCGTCGTTTCTTCATCGCAATCGCATCAAAGTCATACATAAGTTAGAAGTCGGAATCCCAGGTACAAAGATACAATAATACAGAATAGAGTAGGCCTACGTAATAAGTACATAATAATAATACAAAGAGTTGTTGATCTGCCACATGCCAAAAAAAACTTGGGGAAAGCCTTCACCTTCAAACATTTTTTCCTTGGACAATTTTCAAGGTATCCATTTTCACGGAGAAACGAATTAGCGAAACACGCCGGATAAATTACCGGCTCTCTGATGATGGTGGATTACTTGATATACGTACATTCTTGTTTGAGGACAAGTAATAGAGATCATATAAGAGTGCTCTTGCTCACGGAGCAAAACGTTTTTTGGAAGAAAGCCTTAGGCAAAAATAGAACTTTTCCCGTTTTCAATATTCTTATTTACTTTTAATTTCATAAGTGTAATTTTCGAAAAAAAAAAAGAAATGATTGAATTTCTTCCAAGAACTGATACTATGAAAGGTGAAAGAGCATCATCCATTTTGGAAAGAGATGACAAGGAAAAAGGTTTATTTGCCAGGAAATGGATCATCAAATTGCTTTCTCAAGAAGAAAAAGAAAGACAAATTGAAAAGTATTTTCCTGTTTGACATACTTATGATTTCAACATTAATTGGATGGTTATGATGAGAAGATGATTGTATGTCTGACGTGATGATGCTAAAAAATAACGAGGTAGAAATGTGTAAACAATGTAAAAATGAGATTTGTTTCTGCGAAAATTTCCTACGTACTCCCTTATTCTCTGTTCCGAAAATAAAAGAAATTGACTTTTTGTTTTCTTCTGATATACCTGTCGGAAGTGTCTTGAGAGCCGGACATATCTTCCGATGAAACTGATGATCCGGGTTGGCTTACAGCCAGCCTAAGATCGTCCGGCAATACTTCTTCACTCCGATGGATTCCTAGTCCACCTTTGCTACGACCGAAACCTAAGCGTCTCTTTCGTCCTAAAATTACGTTTCACACACAACAGCATATTGTTCACACAATCTTATACAAGGGACAGCAATGAATTTTGTAGATAAACGCTGCTGCCATAATGTTGCTTTCTCCAACGCACACTACATAAAAGGAATGCATTGCTCCGCTTTCTCTCAAAAACATGAAATCTTACTCAACAAAATTACGGACATTTAGACAAGATGTCAATTCATCAAATTGAGACAGCATAAAACTAATATTAATTCTTAATTGAAAGATTATATTATTTTAGTAGTTTTTTTGTGAGGACATAAGTAATACAGGTTCGAAAAAGATTACAATTTGGCAGTATTAGCCTAATACTCTACTTGCTTAATAAATGGTTAATGATGAGTCATAACATGAATCTAACCGTAAGTAATTCTTGCCATTTTTATTGGGAAGGAAATGATTATTTTTCAAGCGCTAATTCAAAATTAATTATGTTAGACGATTGAGAGAAAAACGCTTGACAATTATTTACCAGAGAATATTAGACCACATTTTTTGTTAGTTTTCTGCTTTCCCTATAATGCTTTTATTATGGCTGCACGAATCTTGTTCTGGACTCGTTTCGTACTAATTATGTTGGCTTCAATTCAAATAATATGAATACGTACATACTTCTACTGTATTTGTTTGTTGCTGATTTGTTTTGTAAAGAGACAAAGTAGCAGAGTAATGGATAAAATATCAGTGCTGTAAGTGGGCTTCGCACTTTAACAAAGGAATATTAAAAAACTTTTCACTCAAACTACAAAAGTCTCTTCTTCGTGATTTATTAAGGGTACATAAAAGAAAGTGCGATTTGAGTTAGCTAGAACGTATTAATGAGGTAAATAGCTAATTTTGTATGAATCGTTAAAAAGTTAGAAAGTAGGAGCAAAAAGTTTTGAAAATCTTGCAAAAAGCGGCAAAAAATGGATTAATAAGTGAAATGACAAGTTAATTTAATAAAGAAAGTATGTTTTTCTGAAGTATCAGTACCATCTGACATACTAATTGAATATCAAGAAAAAGTAGGTAAAGTTGAGTTATATGATGTTGAAAATTAATTTACTTGGAAAAGTAATTTCAATTTGCTCGAGCATCAAATGAGAAAAAAATAATAATCAAGAGCTATAACGCTGGAGCTGGGTATATTTTATATAATTTTGGGTTAATGTTCGTAAAACTAAACGGCAATATAATTTTAAGTACGTACATTATTATGGTGAAGTTTTTTAGCACTATTATATTTTGTACGGCTACGGTAAAAAGGAAGTCGTACGAATGAAAATGAAAGAGTGAAAAACAAGATGAAGGGGGATGTTTTCCCTTTTCTCGAATCTACTACAACAAAAGTTAATGGTGATGTTAACGCCGAAATAAAAAGAGTATTTTACATGGTGGCTGCAGTGATGTTTTAGTGAGAGAAAGAGAGATTCGCTTTTGTTAGTAGTAATAGTAGTAGTAGTAAAGACAGTATGTGTAAAGTACAAGAGCTTTATAGGAAATTATAGTGAGTAAGAGAGGCCAGAAAAATGCAAAGAATGAAAGGTCATACCAGTTGCGGACAGCTGGGATGTGGAACTTGACTTTTTATTCAAACCGGACATGTTTGGTGTGACTGAAAGTCGTTGAGCACCTCCTCCCACTCGGTGACCTCGTGACCGTTCTAAACTACCAGGCATTGTCAAATTGACAGCCGTATCACTCAAACTACCGTCTGCAATTCCAAATTAGTAGCATCATAGTCAAAGTAGTAGAGAAATATTAATACTCTCTTACTGCGAGCGGGGCTTTTCTTCAAGAGTTTAAAATTTAATCTAATCAAAAGGCTTTCTTGAATCTAATCAACCCAGTTCCTTGATCAATATCAATAACAATCTACAGCTTCATTCACTTCATCTAACATTATATCTTGCAAAAATAATTAGTTCATCTTTTTTAAAGAAAAGTACAATAAATACAACCAACAAGACAAACTACACAGGTTTCAATATCTATTTCTGTCATTAAATTGTGCCAACCATTAAATTCTACTCCTTCATGTATATCCAACATAAATTATTCTAAAATCGACATTTGTAAATTTTATAGACCCTTTCTGACTGACATAATATCAGAATATTTGCAGAATTTGACTGCACTGCACATACACAATTAAACAACGCTAAATGCATACATAATGTACTACACTGCCTAATGTTGCCATATAAAGTATGTATGTAAGGTACAATTGTGGTTTAGCTTCCCCAATAAATTATTCTATTAATAATATGAACTAAATAAGATTGGATCAAAGTAATTGATGGTTATAAATAATCAGTACAATATTCTGAGCGCATTAAAGTCGAAAGCTAATGCAAAGATATGGACATTCCTTCTACATTAGAAAGCATCCTGAAACAAAATCCGGGCCGTTTCAAGGCTTGTTCTATGAAACATAGGGCGGTATTTATGTAGCAAAACTGTTTACTTTTAAAAAAAATAACTGATAGAGAGCTTTTATAAACGTTTATAGGGAAAGCCAGAAACCTTTTTCTGTCAGTATAAATACGTGGACTAAATAATATTTTTTTCCATAATATTTTCCACAATTTATGCGGCTTCGCATTGTTCAGAGCAGTTTGAATGATCTGAATTTCTGGATTTTACGATTCTACCTAAAGAACTGTCTACGATGAAGATGAATGCAGAAGTATGTAGTTTTGGCGGAAGAAAAAACATTCCGAAATGTAGATAGAGTAATATAGACAGGGTTACAAAATTAAGAGATAATGAAGCTAATTGAAAATGAGAAAGAAAGAGGGGTGATTTGGAACAAGATATGGCATTTGAAACGAGATGAGAGAGAGAGAGAGATTAGTATATGTTGAGAGTAGAAGAGATTTGCTTTCACTCACCCGCTTTCTCCTCGGGAGCAGTTTCAGATGAGAGGCTTCTTGTTCCCAGGGTCCGTTTTTGATGTCGGAGGGTGTACTCACTACAATTACCATGATCAGGGCTACAATCAACAGCAGCATCACTACTAGGATTTTTATTCTCAACAACAACATTATCAACACCATCAATATTGGTTTCGGTAGTGCCATTACTACTGGTGACGACGGCAGCGGCTGTGCTGTTAGCAGTCGATACACTGGTTTCTCTAGTAGCATCACTAATAGGCCCTGAAGTCACTTTATGATTACCAGATTCTGATGAGGTAGGATTTGTGATGGAAGGGGCACTCTGAGAGTTTGTGTTTTCAAATGTTGATGTCTTTATGTCTGTAATTGTGCTAGGTTCCGTGCAGGTGTCTTTTGCATTGTTCGTAACAGAAGTGCTAGGAATCGTAGGGGTGGCAAAGGTAACGGAGGTTTCACATGTCAAAGGAACTGACGATATGATTGCTTGGGTGGAACTGTTCAAAATATTATCTGACTTCAAGTTTCTTTTACTAAAATTAGCTGAGCACTTGGTAAATAAGGTGGCATGATTATTTTTTGTGATGCTGTCAGATGTAGTGATCGTTACTTTCATGCCTTGCTCATTATTAATGTCTTTTCCATTAGTAAATTGATTTGAGTTAGTTAGATTGCCTTCCACAATTTCATTCCCTAACTTGATGGGCTCTTTTCTCACCTTTCCCTCAGTCTTTAAGGTTTTAAAGTCTTCTTTCTCATAAAATCCAGGGCTGGACCCATCACTGTCAGAGCCGTCTTGATTACTAACACTTTGAGCAACTACTTTCTTTTCAACAGCAGTGTTCACCTGCCTATCAAACTTGTTTTTCTTCACTTCCTCTTTAATGTCATTGTTTCGGGTAGGGAATAAGGATGCTCTACGCCTAACATTTGAGTGCATACAATCTCTTCTTTCCCCGTTCCTTCTTTCAGCATCATTAAAACTTGTCTTTGAACTAACTTGGGACTGGGAAAGATGAACTTCAACCGAATTTGTTAGAAGAGGAAGATTTGACCACGAATCTTTGGAATTTGAATTCGAAAGTTTTTTACGAACATCCTGAATTATATCACGAATTGAATCTACAGTGGCAATGAGTTCTTGATTGAGACGCCGTGACGGAGCGCCCGGTACAGCAGTATTTTGATAATCTGCACTATGACTATGTTTCAGACTTGAATAATCTGGATTTCCAGGACTATTGCAGATTGGGTAAATATTTTGTACAGCATTGGGGTAAGTTACGAAATGGTTCTCGCAATGATTCAAACTGTGACTTTTGGGCACATAATACAGATTTTTATGGCCTACAAGCGGAAATTGAGAATAATTATATTCTGGAGTTGAAAAATTAGGAAAATACTTTTTTGATTTACTATGGAATCTTCTAATATCACAGTTCTCATCTTGTGCCTCATTATAACGACGATAGTCGTAAAAATCTTTGGTGGTTGTCATCATGGACGAAAGAGCTTCTTTCTTCGGTATCATGGAAGAAGTGCCTCTGAAGTTAGGTGAAAAGAATAATCTGTGTCTAATCATGATAGAGAACTGATTCTACAGATAATTTTTCCTGTTTATTAAACTAGCATTCTTAGAGAGGCATGAAGAGGAAGCAAAAATTGCATTACCTACTGGTTAGAAGAGTGGGAAATTTCTTAATGAATGAGTTGATCACTGTAACATATTGATTGGTATATATGTATATTATACTACTTCTAAGATTTTTAAAACTTGGGTGAGTTTGTACGAAAGTATGGTCCAGTGTTTCTACCAAGTATATAATCAGCTCTAGCTTTAGCTTTACACGTGGTATTATATTATTGCGTGAGTTGGTAAGACATGAAACTTTTTATAGCGTGGTTATGATTGTTGTTGCGTGAGAATATCGCTACATGATCATTAGTGAAAAGGAGGATGTATGAAAAAATTGTGCCACGTACCTAAGTCGATTAGGGTTTTCACTCTGAGTAGAGAAGGCACTGGTGACGCTTTCCAGATCAGAATCTGCCCACTCCCGGTCCGGAGAAATACCACGATTGGAGCGCACAGATCCATCATTATCGATACTAGGGCCTCTGGAAGAGTAGGTGGATGAAGCAGAGGCAGAGGAACGCATTCTCGCTTTAAGGGCTCTAGCCCTTTCTTCTATATCCTGTAGGAGAGAAATAAGGAGTTGAGAGCGCCACTTGTTTTTCTAGACACAACGGAACTGAAAAATCGTACTTTTTCCTGATCGCTTGCCTGGGACAGTCTTTCTCTGGCCGGCGGAACAATAGGTAGCTGTCTTTTCTTGGGAGACCCTTGTGGAGTCACTGTGGCAGATCTATGAGCTCTTGGCATTGGAGGACCCACTCCACCTAAATCACCTGACTCATTTCTAACGGGTGAGAAGGTCCGGCGTGGAGGACTTTTCGAACGAAACTGGGAAGTAGCTGATAATGAACGTCTACCCGGAACTAATGGCTCGCGATTTGGTGCATAAGGATCCCCACCAGCATCAGTGGTCACACGTCGACTCAACGGACTCAAGTCGCGACGTGACCGCCTATCCGCTGACAGGTCATCCGGAGGCGGACTAGATCCCAGATAGAGGTTCAATAATAATTCCAGCGTAAAACCACCAGTGGAAAATTTTGCTTGAAATGATTTATAGCAGAATAGTTTGAGAAGAAGCGTAACAGAGACAAAGCGAAAGAAAAAAGAAAGAAAGAGTGGTGCGAAATAGACTGTACATAAAAAGCAGGAAAAAGACAGAGAGAAAGACACTTATGATGAAGTTCCATACTTTGTCGCGTACCTAGAGGAACTGGAAATGGAAGCATTTTCAAGGCGTCTCTCGTAATCTAGCTCGGAAGGATCTGAATCAGAGAGCCGGGATGTAGTGCTTGGAGGAGAAAGATGTTCTGAAGCTGGTCCACCTATAGTTGCGTCATCGACGTAGAAGCTCGACTGCGGCTGTTAAGGAAAAGAAACAGAGAAATTTTTTTCAACCACATGAATAATGCCGATGGACTAAATAAAAAAAACTGACAGAATTAAATAACACTCTTGGGATATTACTTAGTGAATTTGCATTGGTTGAAATGACGAATGGTTTTACTTACATCCCATGTCAGAAAATGCCATTCTGGCTCATCATCCAAGGGATGAGTGGCGAGCTCGATGGAAGTCTCTCCAAGGTAGTCTACATGCCCTGCACGTTCACTGTCCCACACAGTAATGTGGAGATAGCGACTTCTAACTTCTGAGAGACGTATAGGAGCGAACACACAAGTTTGATTCCAGCGCGGATCACGTGTCTGCGTCACTGTCCGCGTTCTGCGCTTCCATTTCTCACTAAAATTTTATTTTTCAAAGATTTTTCAAGTTATTTATAAAGAAAATCTGCACATGTTGTAATATGAAAAGAATGAAACGCATTTTAGTTCGTTTCAATTCGATCTAATCATCGTTCGCACCTTCTGTCAGGAAGGAGGCACAATTTGGCAAATGGGTTGGGCAAAGGGTTCCTTGATGAAAGGTCACATCCAGCAATAGCGGTAACCAGTAACTGATGTCCCACCGGATCAAACCAAATCTTAAGTTGAAGTTTTGCTTGTTGTACTGGTCCAAGGCGGCCTTGTCTAGGTGGGTCAGGTGAAGTTGGGCTTGTCACAGTCACACTTGGTCTCTTATAGTCTTTACGAATACTGAGGTAGCTCTTTGCACTTGTTGATGTACTTGGGATGGCACTACTACTTGTAGAACTATTTGGGCCCCCTACGCCCATGGGTCTCGCCAATACTAGCTCTACTTGGGTGTCTGACTTTGAGTCTGCGATGATTTCATGTACCTCATCAAACGTTCGATCCATCAAGCTCCTGAATAACAAACAAGGGCCAATCATGTTTTGACGTTGCTACTAATTATATTATGGAAATGAGCCATATGGGCCTAAGGGAATGAAAAAAAGTCTCACCGTCCATTCCATTCTATGACTTCATCATTCGGTCTCACTCTACCCACAACATCCGCTATCGACCCTTTTTTCACTTTCTCCACAATGGCCCCTATTCTCCCATTCTCCAGTACCTGACCACCTGTCACTTTGAGCCCCAAGATATGTGCAGATGACCCATGGCCATCCCTAATATCTTTCTTTAATATCATATGTCCTATCAGTTTGGTTCCATCATGATTTGGCCGCCAAGACACAGGATGCTACGTAGGTAAATCAATGCAATTTTTTTACTTATGGTTATGGGCATTGTGGTGGAGCTTTAAAAGATGGAGTTTGTTTTAGAGAATGATCAAAATTCGTTTACCTTAGTATGAACTAATTCACGATTGGAGTCTTCACTGGAAGTAAAATTGGAACATGTATCAATTCCGGAATCCTTTGTGGTTGAGTCTTGAGAGCCCTGTCTCTCGGCAGAACTTTGATCCCAGAACCACTCCTCTTCTGCCCCACCCCCATCGCCACCAAAATCATCGGAATCAAAACGGACAGTTTTCTTTTGGCCGCGGTCAGTATACCCTCTTCTTCGCTCTGGCGGTGCCATGTGATGGTACCGATGATACTTTGGAAGCACCCCGGCACCGGCTGGTAGCAAGCTAGCAGAACCACTACCAATTCCACCAGCAGCACCTGATTTAGCACCATCGAATGCACCTTTGGGAATAGATCCCATTCCCCCCACCCCGCTCATTTCCACTGCAGCGGACGAGTGAAGATAAGCAGAAGTGGTATGGAGGCGAGAAGAATGCCGAGGATGTCTAGGATCTAACTCGTCCCCAGACGTGTACTCTGGAGTGGATCGGAGCTCTTCCTCAGACGAACTAAGTGATCTGTGTCCAATGAGCACGCCACTACTAGTGACTGAGGATGACGGTCCTGCTGCAGCAACAGCTACCCTACTACCACTAGTACTACCGCTAATGCTATGATGATGTAAAGCTTGCGACGATGATGACGAGATAGAGTGTTGCGAATGTAACTGCGGGCTTTTGTATGGATGATGATGATGGAGGAGGAGTCGTTGTTGGTCGTACGAAGAAGAGGAGGGTGGTGACGTCCAGTCTACCGGCGGTGGTTTGGCAGGCGGTGGGCCGTGGCCCAAAGTCGAATGGAGGGAATGAGGGGGCATGCCGGCGGAAGATGATGGAGGAGGAGGGTGGCTTGGGGCTGGTGGAGGAGGAGGCCCGTAACCAGTGTCGAAGTCTCTGTAGTGGTGGGGAAAGTAGTCGTGGGGGTCAGAGGACGACGAGCGCCTTTGCGATAAATGTGGCGGAGGAACCATTTGTGGTGGCGGTCGAGTTTCCTGACTGTATTGTCTTCTGAGTTGAGGAATTGGGAGTTCTCTCCCTTGATGCTGTAAGCTTGACGTTCTCTGAAGTGGGGGTGGTGGATATCGATGAGAGCCTCCAGCGCTGCTCCCAGGCCCCCGGTTTTCTTTTTCCGGAGTAGATGTTGACAAGGGTCTTTCCTTCTGCAAAATCAACCCCACCATCAAATCAACATGCATTACTATGCCCGTCAATTCCAATTTCATTTCAAACTGCCTTGGTGCAGTAGTAATGAATGACAAAAATGCAGAGACGCATTTGATCCCCTCCCCCAGTGGGATTACAACTATGCATTACTATGCCCGTCAATTCCAATTTCATTTCAAACTGCCTTGGTGCAGTAGTAATGAATGACAAAAATGCAGAGACGCATTTGATCCCCTCTCCCCCAGTGGGATTACAACAATAATCATGTATGTATTTATGCATTTTCAAAAATTATAATTATTCTGGCTTTATGAAAGTCATGATGACTAAAAAAGCTTTTTTAAAATAAACTTACCTGACAATTTCATGTTCTCTTGCTTCTTCTTGTTGCTGACGCAGCATTACATTCTGAATGATCTGCTTTTCTTCCTCAGTTAAATGTGAAAGATCAGGCATAGGAGGAAGATCTGGGGCTACTAAAAACATTTGAGCACCATTACATTTAAGTTGATACATAAAAAGATTCGCAAATGAAGGTAGCGCTTCGCAATGAGACAGTAATGGTACAGAAAACTTCATGTGACGTTTTGACAAACTTCGGTACAAGTATGAACCTAAAAGCTAGAAACGACTATATTATGTGGTGCGGTGAGGCTAGTAACATAACAAGTAACGTCTATGAGTTAATAAAGCCAGCCTGTGCACTTCTTCCCCAACGACAAAATCAAATCCGTTACAATCAATATTGTCACAAAGAGAGATGTCTGTCGCGGAGCAGTACCCAAAAATGTTGAGTTCAGCCAATTTGCAGCTTAAATCTTCATTTATTTTATGAAGAAAAAAAACCAAGCGTCTAATTTTTGCATTTAAAGCCACGATCTGAACAGAGGGCCGGTAGCAACTATTGAGGGATTTGCCGAACCATTTGCCCATTTCTAAAAACTCACTGTATCACTAAAACAATCGGAACAACACTGTTCCAATTCCAGATGAGAAGATAGTAATCAGTAATCAACGAAATAAATCAAACAACTTTCTACTATGAATCGTTTCAAATTCCCGATACACCTGGGGTATTCAATGATTTAGAGAGATTATATGTTCCATTGAAGTCATAAACGAGCGATCCAACAACTTTCTTTCATCAAATGCCATTTCTACTCTAAAAGTGGAGGTATCAATCTACCATTCTGCAATCTGCAGCAATTGAAAACGGAAAACTGCTCCTATCATGAATCAGTTGAAGACCAAAGATGCCAAGATTCAAGCTTTAGAGTTAGTGGTATCTTTAAAAGCGTTATGGAATGGTCGCAAATGCGTAGTTTACACCATTTCTATGTCTCATTGTTGCGTCCTATTTCATTAGTGAATACTTTGTACATTTTACATTTATGAATTGTTTGAATAAATTTTACCTTGCGAGGTACTTGCCATTCTGTCATTCCAAGCACATTTTCGTGGCCGCCCTTGTACCTGCTGCTGATTTCCTCTGATTTACAAGTTTGATCGTAATCACAATTCAGCAGGTCAGTCAGCAGGGACACGGTTGACACAAGTTCTATTTCACTACAAATGTCACTATCTTTTCTTTCGCAAACTTCGTCAATGTATTCACTCAGATCGTCTTTCAATGGGGATGGGGGGATCGGGAAAGAGACGTTTCCAATGTCAAGACAGTCAATACTTTTATGAAATACCTTAGTAGAACGATGCAGCGTCTTTTCCGTAATACTATTTTCCTTGTCGATGGTCGATGACATATGTCGTCCGTGTTGTTCAATGCACAATAACGATAATTGCGTCCAACAACATAGTCCACTACTAGCTCTAGAAGCAGGACCAAATATGCTGCAGTTAATCGAGTTCGATAATAGTTTTTGTCTGTGACGACGGAACCGTCTCAATAGCTCCACTCCACTTTCACCTGTCATCATATTCGAACCTATCATAGTAGCAACTTAATGTGTTGAGTATTAACAATATTATTGATGATGATGAATTTGAACAAGAAAGATACGCTGACAGTGCAAATTCGATGAATGATGCGAAGCATGAAGACCGAGTTTCACTTTTTAAACCAGAGTGTTTTGAACAGCAGTTTCCGGAATCAAGTTGAAGTGGAACAGAATGACGAAAATTAGACGGTGATAATAACAATAATGACAATGAAATACAGTTCATTCCTTCGGAGTTGTAACACATTACGCCGTGGTAGACTCAAAATGCATTGTTGCAATCAATACCTTTTTAGTTAATAAAAGTGTTACTTATTTTTTTTTTAAATTATTTCAAGTTTGAAGATGTAAAAGTTCACTTCATTAATCTAAAAGCAAAATAGAAGAGCACACATGAAGCCGATCTAAGTTAACATTTTCTTTGAATTTTACAGACATATATAATTTATTAAAAAATAGTCTGTGTCATGTTTTCATTCAACGGGAAGCAACGATCAACGCTCAACCCGATATTAAAAACGACAGATAGATTACACATTCTTAATTTTATTGATGTTGCAATCACATATCCGACTGAAAAACTTGAAAATAAATTACTATTTCGCGAAACGAATTTGTATGAATATAGCACTTTTGTGAAGTAAATTCAACTGACTGTCCAAAGCTAGTAAAGAAATCAATCCATTATTTGTTTACCAAATTATTGAACTGGAGTTTTGCAAAACATTACCAATGCGGTTTAGCAAGTTGTATATAAATTCAAAAGCGTCAAAGTAAAAAGTAATTGTTATCATAAGCTTATTATAATAGAATAATAATACTTTTCTTTTAAGAACGGACGGGACAGAAGTTTGATGCAATTATTACAGTTCTTTTTTTAAAAAATCAATTAGCGTTATCTTATACAAATGGTTAGAGAGTAGCACAAAGCACGGTATCACAAAATCATTATGAAGATCATTAAATCGGGTAGAGTAAATATTTTTATGCCGTGTTCAATTTGCAGAACTGACGTCAGTACGATTTTTCAAGTTATTTTTATTTGCAAGAATCTGAAGCACATGTAGTGGTAGTAGCCTGCTCACATGTTCATTTAACTGCCATTTATTGGCGAGGAGGATGTGTCGAAGGGTATTATTGGAGTAAATTATTGGACGCAAAGGACACGCTGCTGATATAAAATATCTTGATATTGCACGCAAAGAAACAAGGCTGGTGCTTATTCACAAAACTGCTTGAGTTAGAGAAAGTGATAATTCGTGCCAAGAATAACAATGAGCACTGCAATGCACCTCGACATTTTTCAATTTTTGATTTATTTTGAAATGTGTAATTTTGGTGGAAATGTATCCCACCTTAACTTCCATCTCATTAGAAGATATTTCTTGAAGTCTTTAGAATGTTGTTTGAAAAACATGGTTTCACTGAGACAAACCGTTTGTGGTCGGTGAAAGCCACTAAGGGAGTCTTCTCCTCAAGCTGCATACTAACGGTTATTAAGTTCACATTTCGCACTCACTTCGGAAAAGGAAAGGAAAAGCAATCACGACGATTTGTAGTTGCTCCAACACCACTTCGCGCTCCACTGATAGCTGAGCGACAACATCGTTCCGTACATAAGCAGCAATTTGTAGGTCTCACATGGTCTGTGTAGACTGAGACTGCTGCGTTAAATGAAACATTGCTCTTAAGTTCCTTCATATTTGTGCACTACACTCCAAATCCAACTTTTCCCATCAAATTATTTTTCTCATTCCTCCCGAATCCCCATCAAATGTTCCCCTTTTCTCTCGATTGCTTCTTGAACTTGAAAAATTTATGCGCTTCTTATTGGCTCACATATCTATTTTTCCTCCACTTTAAAAGCAAGAATAGCCAAATATTGTTTCTCTTTTATTACGAAGACCAGTTTGCAGCAAAGGCTTCATTTACAATGGGATTTTAAAAATGTTGGCGCACTCACTGAACTGGTCACAGGTTCGAGAACTTCTTGGGGAACAGGTCAACAGCACCTCCATTTTGAACTTGTATATTTGTTCTGGTCACCTATGTGGCCTTTTTGCACTTTCTTAGATGATTTTCTCTAGTAGTAATAATAACGGTAGCAATAATAGCTGGGCTACCAGAAAAAAATTGTAGTGGTTGTAATAGTGCAAATACTACATGGTACATGTATTCCTTACTTTTTTCTCCTTTTAACTTAATTCCTATATGCTACATGCCTTAACCTGCCCGTTTTCTTTAAAACATTTTTTTACACTACATACTCCCTCACTGCTCTCAACGTCATTTACTTTGTACTTTTACTTATACATATCATTTCATCATCATCATCATCATCATCATCATGATCGCCAACCAGCACCACTACTACCAATAATACAGTCACCGTTCCTTTATTATTTTACTTATAATATGCTTTCATAGGGATACCGACGAACCAACTAACAAGCAAGGCGTCTAAACATAAGTTAAAAAATACGTTTTTACTAGAACACGGACGTACTTTACTTTCTCTTTTTGATAATAGACTTGCTTTCATATTGCTCTCTCTCTCTCTTTCTTTCTTTCTTTCTTTTTCACTGTACTGTGGCATTATAACAGAAAAGATCCTTTTGTACATCGTGACAATCTTCATCGTCGTATCGTGTGGCAAATACCGAAAAATCCCTTTAAAGCATAATATATACGCAATAAACATGCCTACATGAAAATGCATCCGCGACATACGCCTTATTGTTGTTGTGAAAGTAAGTGAAAAAAGCAAGTCCTGCGTACGGACATACCACACTTTTTTTACTCCAAAGTATTATATGCAGTGAGAAAGAGGGTGAGTAGCATCTTCGCAACTCTATTCTATTTCTCCCTTCAATCCTGAGAATCTCAATCGGCTGCCTTGTGGTGGCATTGGGTGCGGCCTTAAGAAAAAATTCTGTTCGTTTTTTACGTTTCCAACTTCTTTCTTTTCTTTCGTCCTCCAAGGAAACTTTGATATTGTGTCGGACAGTCGCAGGTCAATTATAAACACCTGACCCACAACAAGATTTCTTTGATTTCATATGATGATGATGATTCATTTTCCGTATGATGTTATTATGCGAGTAGCAATGCTCTGGCTCTCCCTTATCTTCTCCCTCTTTCTCCAAACTTTCATTAATACATATATACACATGCTTTATATACTGGCTGACATGCAAGAAAAAAGACGTGCATACATACATGATTTCTCTAGGCTTTGAATGAAGATATAGAGTAATGCGTGCATTCGTCATACACCTTTTTTTTTTGTGAAAGTAGTGATAAAGGGAGAAACGTATATGCATACTATTTTGTACTGAATGACGATATGATGTGCATAAAAACTTTGGTCTCCGTTTATTACGTGGACAAAAGTAGGCAGAGCTTAGGAACTTGCATGACTGGCACTGTAATGTACATACTGCAGGAATTAGT